>CATLKA010000115.1:0-64058 GCA_949987735.1 Leucophora obtusa
CGGATCAAATTAGATCTAAGTTTATCCACAAATATATTGCTAGATCTAATTCGATCTGCCAAAATTGAGATCAAATTAGATCTAAGTTTATCCACAAATATATAGCTCTGTCTAATTCGATCCGCCATTTTTCGGATCAAATTAGATCTAAGTTTATCCACAAATATATAACTGTATCTAATTCGATCCGCCATTTTTCGGATCAAATTAGATCTAGGTTTATCCCCAAAGATATCATTGGACCTCCCAATTTTGAGATATAACTTGATCTTAGTTTATCCCCATATATACAATGGGATCTAATACGATATCATTGGATACACCCAATTTTGAGATCTAATTGGATCAGCTAGATATTACAGCAGATCTTAAACAATATTAAATTGGATATGATTAGATATTGCGCGAGATCAATTTTTTTTACTCGGGTATACAAAACTTATCGAAATAATTTAAGACTTTTTGCTACGATGGTAGTAAAGAATGAACATTGTTCTCTAAAATACATAGGACAACATTTTTTTAATTTGTTTAACATTATTGGAAAACGTTCTTTTTAAATCCTTCTCAGAAGAACAATTATACCACCAATTTTGCGTAACTTGCATTTAAGAATTTAGAATCAGCGTATCAAAGTAAAAATGAATCATATATTAAAGCTCAAACCGCTGAAGTGTGTTATCAAGGATTTGCAGAATTTTCTTACACGTGAAGTACAAGACTACTGAATTAAATTCTTAAATATAAAAAAGCGCATACGACTCACTCGTGAATTAACGAAATGTGAACCAATCATATTTTAAAGATTGTAAAAGTATGTGAGGAACCCCTGGACAACCCACAGTTTTGACTCGAAATTACAAAAAGGTACGAAATCATGCACAGCAATTATTTTTCCACTCGTTTTAATGTGCTGATCACATATATTGCCTTAATTTAATAATCTATCACAAAATTTCCACTGTTTTTTTTTGTAATTTTATGCGCGAATCTTTCCACGGTTGTCTCCATCAGAACGAAATACTTATTAATAGAATAGAAACACACAAAAAACCGCGAGAAAAACTTTTCATTTTCCCGTATTGAAAAAAAAAATTTTTGTTATTAATGTTTGTTTTTCCTTTTGTTTTTATTCTGACATTTCATACTAAGGTTAACTACCCAGAGTTAAAATGTTGATAAGTTATTATGGTTAAATTTTCGTAGGGATAACTAAATAGTACTGGTTAGTTACCCATGGTTAAGTTAAAGTTAACTGCTCGAGATAAGTTAATGGGCCTATGTGTTGGAAAATAAATTACACTGTACACACAAAAAAAGGTTCTGATGACAACTGAATCACGCAGTCGGACCAAAGAAAAATATAAGTGTATTTGGCATTTTAAAAGTTTTCGTCTGGCCCTATGTTTTTGGGGTGGTTAAAATTTCCACTCTTTGAAAATGTTTATTGTGAATTGGCATAGGAAACCATGTGAATCTTCCACTTTAGGTATAAGATATGTTCAGCGAACTTATGTAAAACACTACGAGGGACATTTTTGTGGAACATTTCAACCCTCTAACTCTGCAATTAAAGGGTATTTTTTGGCCCTTTTTTGTAAAAGTGTCAAAAAAGACCCATAAGTTGAAGAGTTAGAGGGTTAAAATATTCCGCAAAAATATTTGCCATGAAATTCTACTATAAGTCTCTGAAGACATCAAAGTTGAAAATTTAACTTCAATGCCAGAAATAAGTCAAAACTTAAAATGTGTTTAAGGGTTCATTTCGTACTTATTCAGAATTGGCACTCAAATGTCCCACAAACCTGGACTTTAGGGGGTTAGTCTGTGTCAGAAAACCAGAATCTACATTTAAGGTAATTTTTAGTGCTATTTTTTAAGTTTTTACTAAAACTCTGGAATGCTGGAAATCAGCGAGATCTGAAACACCTAGGTAGGAGGCATCTTAGGGAACACAATGGCATTCAAGTTCTACAAATACCTCTGGGAACATTTTGGAGCTTTTTTTGAAAATTTAGGAATTTCAAAAAAACCCATATTTTTTAGGTAAAATTAATAATTTTATTACTTTTTTCGTAAATACTTAACAGGTGTCTATTTTTTTTTTTTTTTTGATAACTAGTTTCAGTTTTATAATTTGAGATTGTTTTTGGAACAAATTATTGTTTATTTATGACTTTTTTATTGTATCATTATAAAATAAAAAATGTCACAAAATTAGAAAACTTTGACTTTGAACTCTCGCAAACTAACAACGAGTAAACACAATGATACAATATTTCACTCACAACATATTCAACAATTCTAGATTTTGAACATATTAACATGTTTTTCCTTTTACCTGAATTGTACTTTTGGCCAAAAAATGGCCTACAGTGGGTTGGTCAGTTTAAGAATAGCATATATGACTATATATACTATTATAGATTACTCTGTGATGGTAAGAAAAAATTCGCGAATTATAAAAGCCATTTTTTTATGCTATTATGCCATAAAAAATCCATTTGAATCGCTATTGAGCTAACAGTCTATCATGCAGTCAATTACACAGAACTCCATGAATGGAAATGTTTTTTACAAAGAACTTGGAAGAAAAATTGTTTGAATTCGATAGAAAGAGAATGTTTTTAATAATAATAATATGGCTATTGCTTAAAAGTAGTTTCTGCAAATATAAAAAAGGGATAAGTCGTTTTTGAATAAACCATGGAAAGTTATGTAAGCAGTTGTATTTTGTTTTTAAAAACCGATAGCTTAATATCCGGTTAAAATTTAACTAGTTGAAATTGTCTACAGACAGAAGTTGTGAACGGCACTAAAAATAATACTGGCGGAGTACTGATTTTATGAAAATTACTACGCATTTTTGAAATAAGGTTTAAAATCAGAAAGTCTGGAGTTTGATTCGGTTAAAGGGCATACATTTTTTTTGTTTTTTTATTTTTTTATTAATTAAAACTTTTTTATGAAATTAATTTTCTTTGACCACATATTTTTTGATTTTCCTGATGTTATACCAAAGCCCATAAATAAGACACGACAATGTTGTTTAGTTACTTCAGCGATAAATTGCCTACATAGTTAGATAGTCGAAGCTGCTGTAGAAGAGTCAGCCGAAGCCGCTATGGAGCAATCAGCTGATGTTTAGCAATAAGCTAAAGCCGGAGAAGTCAACCGAAGTTGCCTTGAATAGGCAACAGGCAAAGATGTGGATCAGACAGACGCTGTAAAGCAGTCAGCCGAAGTTGCCTTCAACAGGCACCCGAAGTCACTGTAAAGCATTCCACTATTGAAAAAAGATCAGTAACTTAGAACTTTTATCAGTGCTTTTTCACTTTCAAAAGTACCGTAAGAATAAAATAAAAAATGTATCACAACATAGGCAGCAAATTTCGGAGCCCTCAAAATACTTGTCATTAATATCCCGAGTAAAAAAAATTATATATAAACATATGTGGCATATATTACAATATATAATTAGACATGTGGTTATGTATATCCATATATAATTATATATGACGTTTTTTCCGAAAAATTTTCCTTATATTATGCCATATATAATTTAATCTAATTAGATATCGGCCTTCATAATATTAGATATGGCATATATAATTATATATTACATAACATGGTTGATCTTATTGCATATATAGTTATATATAGAACTATATCTTAATATATATGGTGGCATTTTAGCAATATATAATTATATATGGTATCATTTAAACAATATATAATTATATATGGTGACAGTTAAACTAGATATTATCATATATGGTGCCATTACACAATATATGGTCATATATGGTACCTCATAAACCAAATCTTTAATTCAGTTCCAGATATGATAATATATGGTACTATATATAGTGCGATATATATTTATATGTGTTATTTAAGCTATATATTATCATATATGGTGCGATTCAAACCATATATTATCATATATGGTGCCATTCAAACCATATATTATCATATATGGTGCAATTTCAACAATATATGCCCATATATGGTACCTCATGAACAATATTTTTAATACAGTTCCACATATGATAATTTATGCTACCATATATAGTGCCATATATATTTAAATATGGTGTTATTTAAGCAATATATTACCATATATGGTGCCATTTAAACCATATATTGTCATATATGGTGCATTTCAACAATATATGCTCATATATGGTACCTGATGAACGACATTTTTAATACAGATGCAGATATGATAATATATGCTACCATATATAGTCCCATATATATTGATATATGGTGTCATTTAAACAATATTAATATATAGACATATATGGTGTCATTTAAACAATATATTGTCATATATGGCACAATTTAAACAATATATGGTCAAATTTGGTACCACATCAACATTTTGAATACAATTCCATATATGGTTTAATTTGAATAATGTAAAACTATGTATGGCGCTATAAAAAATATTATCAGATATGTTACTTCATTAACAATATTTATAATACAGTGTCATATATTGTAATATATGTATACCCGATTAAAAAAGATGATATGGTGACATATATAATTTGATATAATACAATAACTAATCGCATACAATTTAATCCGAAAAATGGTGAATACAATTGTATCTACGTGGATAAAATTGGATTTAATTACTTTAAATTATATACAATTTAATCCGAATTTTGACCAGACATTATTGTATGAAATAATATCTTAATATTTAAAAGTTGATGCAATTAGGTACAGTTGGATAAAAATTTTCGTATTTCTGTTTTTATTAAATATTGTACTGAAAAATAATGGGGGATTCACGTACGGTTTCGTGTATCGTGTGAACTAAGCAAATCTAGTAAGTTTGCGAGTCTTGATATCAAACTGCATACATAAAAAGTATCTACACATTAATCAGTTTAGGAATAATCCATAAAAAAATTCAAAATAAAATTAAATTTCAAATAATTTTCCATAAATCATTACTGGAGAGATTTTCATTTTGAAAGTGAGATATGTTCAAAGGAATCTTTTATTTTTGGGCTTTCACTTAAAAAAAATGGGAAAAATGCATTAAAATTGTGATAATAAATTTGACATAAAACAGTTTTTAATAAAATTAAATGTCATGAAATAATCGTTTAAAAGTGTTTTAAATTTGTAAATGGTGAATAAAAAACTAGATTTCACTAATGGGGGAATTACTTATTAGGTTTTTATGTTATTTATTACACAATTTTAGTCTTTCTATTTGCATTTATAGTCTGCTTGCTGGTAGACAATTTTTTGTTTTAATTTTCATTTATATTTTATGGTATCCTTCAAGCCTATGGATAAATTTGGTGGTACGTTATTCCTAAACCAAAATAATTACTTCGAAGAATTGGCTAACTTTTATTAATATGACCCAATATTCAATTTGAAAATAAAATAATCTGTTGTTTCGATATAAATTTATAACATTTTAAATGAAAATGAATTTCAATTTGAATTTACTAAGATATTAAGAGTTCATTTAAAACAAGAATATACCACAGATTATATAGGGAAAATAAATGTTTCTTTTTCAAATCAAGATGCTTGTTTTGTTGCTATACATATGTGGTACGAAATCCCATACAAAGTCTGACTGCGTATGTTAAGTATTTAACTCTTTTAACATATTTTCAATGTCGATAATGTATGGGCCATCTGTCAGATAATATCACTCAGATTCTATTCAAAAATATTTTACCGGTTTCTCGTTTTCATGTTATTATTTTTTAAATCACTTGAACTTTATATCAAAATTTGTTTTTGTAAAAAATATTTTTTTCAATTAAAAATGGATTGTAATTGATTTCGATAAAATCTTAAATGAAATTTAAATTAAACATGAAACTGGGCTATATTTGGTCTTACAAATTAAATTCCATGGTCGAGATCTGATTAAATATGACAACATATGTAAAAAGATATATTTAGATATTGGGTCATATAAAATTTTTTCGAAAGACGAAAATTACGTCTTATTATATATAGTGCCATACAAAGCAATATATAACGAGATATAATTGTATTAAATAACATAAAATAATATATAACCCGTTTTACTCGGGTATCATTCAATATATATTGATGTATGGTAATGGTACAATAATTCCAATATCAGTTGAGATACAATTTGTGGGTCGCATTAACTATCTTGGCAAAAAAATAGATTTCAAAAAACATTTTTGAAAAAATTGAGAAAACTTTTTTTAATATTTGCTTTTAAAAACATGAAATTTAACCCAGTCCACCAGATTGTCAGCCAAGACCTCTACACTCTAATCTAACGAGACTTGTTATAGATGTGTGATAGCTACAAATTAAATGAATGATAAAAGCATTTCGAGCTAACTTATAAGCATCGAAAAAAGGTATTCCAGAAATTATTAAATGTATTTTAGAAAATTTTAATTGTATATCACAAAATATTATTTGCACTTCAGAAACTACAATATTACGCAAATATAATTATTTATTTATTTAGTTGTGTCCAGAAATAATGAAATCTATTTCAGAATTTCATAGCTAATAGAGAAAAATTTCTCAAATACATTTCATAATTTCGGAAATACGATTGATAATTTCTGAAATACAGTTTGATAATTTCTGAAATACAGTTGTGAATTTCGGAAATACAATTAATAATTTCTGAAACACAATTGCTAAAACTGAACTTCAATTGACTAGTTCTGAAATACAATTCATAAATGTGAAAAATAATTAATGAGTTCTGAAACACAATTGATAAAACTGAAATTCAATTGATTATTTCTGAAATACAATTGATAAATCTTAAAACAATTAATACTGTTGGAAATGGTGTAGAGCGTCAAAAAGATGTAAATAAAATTATTTTATTCAAAGATTTCAATTTAATAAAAAAATAAATATATAATTTTATAAAAAAATTTATAGAAAAAAAAATTTTAATTTTACAAAAAGAAATTAATTTTGTAAAAGAAATGCATATTGAACTCGTTACCTTCTGAGTTTAAACCTTATTTTAACAAAATATTGTAATTTTTATACAATCAGTGCTCTGCCAGTCTATTATTTTTTGAACAGTTGGCAATATATGTCTGGGATCTTATTTAATCCCAAATAAATGGAGATCTTACGTAGTACCCAAATATAATGCGGCATCTAATTTTATCTGTCATTTTTATGGATACTTTTAGATGTCAATCCCCAAATATATTGCTGTTTCTAATTCGATCTGCCATTTTAATACCGAAATAAATTGCTGGATCTAATTCGATCTGCCATTTTTCTGATAAATTTAGATCCAAGTTTATCCCCAAATATATTGCTGGATCTAATTTGATCTGCCATTTTTCGGTTAAATTTAGATCCAAGTTTATCCCCATATATATTGCTGGATCTAATTCGATTAGGTTTTTTTCGGATAAATTTAGATCTAAGTTTATCCACATATATATTGCTGGATCTAATTCGATCTGGCATTTTTCGGATAAATTTACATCCAAGTTTATCCCTAAATATATTGCTGGATCTAATTCGATCTGCCACTTTTTCGGATCAAATTAGATCTAAGTTTATCCACAAATATATAGCTGGATCTAATTCGATCTGCCATTTTTTGGATCAAATTAGGTCTTACTAAATCCCAAAATATATTGCTGGATCTAATTTGATCTGCCAATTTTCTATTCAATTTATATCCAAGTTTATCCACAAATATATTGCTGAATCTAATTCGATGTGCCATTTTTCGGATCAAATTAGATCTAAGTTAATCCACAAATATATTGCTGGATCTAATTTGATCTGCCATTTTTCAGATCAATTTATATCTAAGTTTATCCACAAATATATTGCCAGATCTAATTCGATGTGCCATTTTTCGGATCAAATTAGATCTAAGTTTATCCCCAAATATATAGCTAGATGTAATTCGATCTGCCACTTTTTCGGATCAAATTAGATATACGTTTATCCACAAATATATTGCGGGATCTAATTTGATCTGCCAAAATTGAGATCAAATAAGATCTAAGTTTATCCCCAAATATATAGCTGGATCTAATTGGATCCGCCATTTTTCGGATCAAATTAGATCTAAAAATATCCGCAAATATATAGCTGGATCCGCCAATTTTCGGATCAAAATAGATCTAGGTTTATCCCCAAAGATATCACTGGACCTCCCAATTTTGAGATATAACTTGATCTTAGTTTATCCCCATATATACAATGGGATCTAATACGATATGATTGGATACACCCAATTTTGAGATCTAATTGGATCAGCTAGATATTACAGCAGATCGTAAACAATATCAAATTGGATATAATTAGATATTGCGCGAGATCAATTTTTTTTACTCGGGATATAAAGTTCTGGAATTTTGGAACAAAAATATCCCGAGAAACGGGATATAATACCGGTCAATCTAGTAGCGCTACATTTAAGTATAATTTTAAGTGGTTTAGTACCACTGAAATTTTCTACCACGTTCTACAACCACGGTAGTAAAATATAAAAAGGCTGCCACTTAACGTTTAGTAAGTTATATGCGTATTAGCAATTGTATGATTCAGTTGCACATTAGTAAATCCTTGTATTCAAATCAACTTGTGTGTGTTATATTGTTGTATATAAAGTGTTAATTAATAAAAAACCTCAATATGAAACAGTGTGTGGTTATTTTGATTGCAATAGGAAAGAACCCGGTTTATTTAAAGGAAACAAAACAAACGTTTTTGAAAGGCAAAAATGTAACAATATATACAAATTTACATCCTAGTTTTATTGTTACAGAAAGGTACATATTTAAAACTTATTACTTTAAATACAAAAGTCCTCACAGTAGACTTTAAAATTATAATTGCTCGCACTCAAAACTAAATCAGAAAATGCTCAAATCTATGAGATCTATGTAGTCACTTTTGGACCCAAAAGTGACTACATGGACCCAAAAGTGACTACAAAAAAAAACTCTAGTTTTTTTGATACACTCATTTTTCTAATTAATTTTTGAGTCCAAAAAGAAGGCACTTTTGGATGAACCACTTTCACAGAAACATTTTAAATTTTAGTAATATTTTTTAGCCTATTTTTGACTAATTTTGGAGCACTTGGCTGGCAATCTATTTTTGTTAATAAATAAATATTTATACTTAAACCTGTGCTTGACGCACTTTCGGCATAGTTTGATCAGGCTCAATGAAAGTATAAATATTTGATTTATACTACACTACTACTGGTAATTCAAGTAAATCCACAAATTCAGTTGGCAAGATTACTGCGTCGGTTTCTTTCACCGATGCTACGTTACCGGAAGCTTAAATACCGGAATATATAAATTGCATTCTTTTTCTAAGGTTTCTTCTCTTTTAATAAATTTGTTTAACCTTTTTGCAGAGTATCTTTCAGTGCTAAGTTTCATACTCCTTGCTTATTCCCTGTAAAAATACCCAAAATATATATAAATCCTACCTCAGTAAATGCATGTCTATGTTAAAGATATTCAAATGCGAAATTTCAAGTACAAATTCCAGCAGTTTTAGTCATTCAAATTCCATTCCAATCTCCTCCAGTTATCTCATTTTTCAATTTCGCTCGTTCACCATTCCTTTCCGTTTAGTTTAACACTTTTAGTGCTCCAATGCAACTCGTTCCCAGATTCCATTTCGTTCACCATTCCGTTGCATTACCTTTCCATTATCTAAAGTTCCGTTTCCACTCGTTCCCTGTTTCACTCCCACTGTCTAGTATCTCAGTCGTTTCTCTTTCAATTCAATTTCTTTGCAATTACTCTGTTCCATACCTTTTTTTAACTGTAGTGTTTCAATTCTACTCGTTTCTTAATTTTAGAGTGAAAAATATAACTCGTTCAATAAATACTCTCGATAAGTTAGCCCATACTCCAAGGAACATATATAACATATTTCAGATTTCTAGCCAAAGATGTTCGAGCAGGCCAGCAAGGGGAAAATTATTCCATTTTTACCCCTCCCAGTAGGAATTTCCAAAAATGCCATCTTAGCGAACGTCCAAGCTAAAGAGGAACCTACAAACCGAATTTCAGCTTCCTAGTTCCAACAGTTTGGGCAGGCCCTCAAAGTGGACACTGTTTCCGTTTTGCCCCGCCAAAAAATTCATCTTAGCGGACGTCTAGGCTGAAGGAGGAACCTAGGTACCTAATTTCAGCTTCCTAGTTCCAGCAGTTTGTACAGGCCGTTATAAGGCCACTTTCCATTTTTGAGCCCCCAGTTTATAACGTCGCTGTCCAAAATTCCAAAAAGTACATTCCTAATATGTTAGCCCATACTCCAGGGCGCCGTATGCTCCAGTGGGAGTTAGAAGAAGATACATATATATATTAGACCGACTCACGAAAAAAAGTAAAAAAGTGCCCCCCTCAAAATAAACCTTGGTTTGTTTTATGATGATTCCCAAAATATTTCGGGTCTAGCGACGAGATCTCACGAGCTGGACCATTTTTAAAAAAAGTCTTTTTTCTTAGTTTTTGTAAGAAATTTGCATTTTAGCTGTAGACAACATACTCAGTATGGGTGTCATATGAAAGGTTTTATGGGACGCGTTCAGCGGTATATATAACATGTTCAAGCGTATCCAGACATGTCCTATTTTCAAGGATATTCTATAAAAAAAAAAAAACAAATTTTTGAATCTTTTGTACGGAGATGTTTGTTTTTGAAATTTCAAACTTACATGTCATAATCTGTAGTCGATTTAAATGAACACGTGTTTCAGATTTTTTTGAAATTCGCGATTTTTCGCGTTTTATCAGAAATTCAATGTTGAGGAAAAAATGTGTTCTTAATAGGGCAGTATGGATACCAAAACTTTTCTTTTGATAAGTAAATCATCGCAAATTGGATACATTCCGAATTTTGCAAATTTCGTATATTTTGCGTTATGCAGTGACCAAATTTTGTTAAAATTTTGGAGTTACTGCAATCTGCATTTGAATTCAGTATCTAGTTGATGTAAGATAAAAATGCAACTTAACAGAAAAAAATCCAGCACACGCTTTTTTTGGCGGAATATCTTTTTTTCGCGAAAAATTTTTTTATAAAATTTTAATAATAATTTTAATTCAGTTTCTAGTAGATGTAAGGATAAAAATGCAACTTAACAGAAAAAAACCTAACACGCGCTTTTTTTTGGCGGAATATCTTTTTTCGCGAAAAAAATTATTATAAAATATTATTTAGGGTCAGCATATATTTAGATTTTTCTTAAAAAAATTACAGACACGCGTATTTTAATAAAATATTTTATTTAATAATAAACCTACAAAAAATTTTATAAATTTTTTTTATTGAATTGGGGTAACTCCAAATTTTATCAAAATTTGGTCCAGAGCACCGTGAAAAATGTATTAAATTAGCGAAATTGTAAACTTAATCCACTTAGCGATTATTTACTTATCAAAAGGAAATTTTTTATATCCATATTGCCCTATTTTAAACATATTTTCTCCACCATATTGAATTTCTGATAAAACGCCAACAATCGCGAATTTCAAAAAAACCTGAAAAACGTGTTCACTTAAATCGACTAGAGATTAAGATATGTAAGATTGACATTTAACGGTCCAGCTCGTGAGATCTCATTCCTAAACCTGAAATATTTTGGGAATCATCATAAAACAAACTAAGATTTATTTTGAGGGGGCACTTTTTTTGCTTTTTTTCTGTCCATGTAAGGTGAGTCGGTCTAATATATACTCCAGGGACATATATTTTAAATTTCAGTAGTGCAATTCTCTAACTAAAAATAAATGTATGAAGAAAAAAATATTTTTTGCCTAAAATATTAAAAAAAAAAGTAATAAACAAAAGGTTATTGATTTTTATGGTAGCGGTACAAACATTTATTTTTACCGGCAAAACTGTTGAGTATATAGAAAAACGTTATAGGAACAGATTAAAGGAATTGTAATTTGTAATTGTAAAATTGTTTGAGCAAAATCGGACTAGTGGTTCTCGAGTTATGTCAAAAAAAAAGATATATCTCGATTCCTAGGGGTGACCCAGCGAAACGCCGGGACACGTATAACTTGTTTTTGACCGATATAACATTTCCCGTTGGTTTCATCCCATCCCGATTTTGACTGTCGCATAGTGTTTTTATTACTGTTACATTTATACAAAGGTAAATATTTTTCTTTTTTCGTGTGCTTTAATTTGAAATCATGGTATGCTGATTCGTCGCTTAAGCACCGTAAGTTCTTTTTCACGTGGAAAAATTTCACTCGAACTTTAAAGGCTTGAAACTGCAATTTAAATTATAAAAATTAACAATTTTTTAATTTTATAATAAAGATACAATCACAATATAACAAAATGTCACTTTTTCACCAGAAAAGTAATAGTTTTGTACATTAAATTTGCGTGAAAACAAACTCTACACACTTTTCACGTGAAACTGATTATCGTGAAAAAATATTTTTTTATATGGAGTATAACAGTTTTTCACGTGAAATTCAAACAACTTATGGTGCTTTAAAGCTCCAATAATGAATAAGCTTAAATTTTGAGGGCTCAAAGTATAAAATGCCCCCCATAAGCGCTCCTCAACCACAATATTTTATATGAAAATTTATAACTTTGCCAATAAAGGCGCGACTATAGAAAAATCAAACGTATTTCGCTTTTAGTTAAGTTATTATTTTTTTTTTTTTAATTTCATTACAATTAATTAATTGTTTGTTTATTATATTACAAAAAAGTAATGTAAATGAAAATCAAACCATTACTTTATATAATAGGTATGAAGATAAAACTTTCATTACCATCACATATAGAAATTGTAATGAAAATGTAATGGTAATAATTTTGGACCATCTCTGGATAGTTCTTCAGTGCTGTTAAAACCATGTTAATTTTTTCCTGTGATATAAAATAACCTATTTCAAAATAACCAGAAAATAAATATATAGAGCAATTCCATATGAAAGCGATCACCTTTTGGACGACCCCTTTCCGATTCTAAAATAAATAGTCTCAATCGATTGCCCAGCAAAAAATAATGTACCTACATATTTTTTTTTTTTTTTATAGTGACTGGTTTAGTGATGGTGTACACCACTGTCATGTGACAAAATTGAAGAATTCTTCATAAGGGACCTCATTGAAAGTTGTTAAAAAAAAAAAAACTACTAAAGCGATCGCAACGAGTGATAGCTCGTTGGAAAGGTATTGAATCAGGCTTTAATTGAAAAATAAAATTTTCCTAATTTTTCTCAGAAATTTACCTTTTTTCCCATGAAAATTAAATTTTCCCATGAAAATTAAATTTTCCGATTTTCCACAGAAGCTCCTAAATTTTCCGGCTAATTTTTTTTTTTTGGATTCCTCATAATTTTTGCTTTAAGAATCAGCAATAAAAAAATGGGCCCCGACTCCTTGTTTGGACAGGAGAGGAGCATTTAAGAGACCACCTTGTTCTCATTGTTTTTATATTTTTTATAATTGAATTATTTGTAATTATTTAACATTATTTTATTTTATTATTAAAAATACATTTTAAAAATTATTTTACAGTTAAAAATACATTTATGAAGAAAAAATCAATTTTTTTTAAGAGCCCCAAGTTGAGTGCGTAGTGAATATGGTCTGCCTGCCTTCACAAGATCGGCCATAAATCCATGGATAATAGCAGCAGTGGCATGTAATGGCACACTAAACCCGACTGAGGCTACAGGTCATAAAATGTTTTGTAAATTTTTTAAATTACCAGGTAATAAATATTTCGCCTAAAATGACACGTGCAGAAACAAGTCATAAAACACGGATTTTCCATAAATATGGCGAAATATTTATTACCTGGTAATTTAAAAAATTTACAAAACATTTTATGACCTGTGGTCGGCTTATTGGCAGTAACCAATTAAGTCCCTCTTTAAAAAACATTTTATGACCAGTAGTTCACTCAAATTTTCCTATTAAAGAAAAGCAAATATCGCTTATTTTTTTTTACCTATTTTTTACCAAAAAATAAATATAAATACTTCACACACTCTGAGTCAAATTTTAGTTGAATACTAAACGTGAAAGTGTTAAAGTGTTTTTTTTGTAAAGTAAAGAGTGAAGCTGTAAAGACAATTTAAAGTTAAATGAATAAATTTTGCTGCAATCCGTTTAACAAGAGTGGACATCGTTCGAAAAAGATAAAAGTATTAAAATTAACTGGTGTTTCGAAGCGATACATGAATGAATTAAATATACAATACGGTGAAGAAGCAGAATTCATTTGCCCCAAGTGTAAAATCGATTTGTCTCAACAAGCAAATGCATTGAAACAAATGCAACCATCTGATAGTGAGGCAGACATTCCGATGGTCAATATGTCTTTGAGTCCTTTGAATGAGGCTATTACCACTTTAGGTGAATCGCCTATTACAAAAAGAAAGTTGCGAAGTGAAAAATACAGGAAAGAGAAAAAAGGCAAGGTTATGAGTGCAATCGCGACAATATTTGATGAAGGCTCTGATAACGAATGCAGTCAAGCAGATGACGTTGATGACGGCAAACAAATGATTGAGCAGTTGAAAAGAAAATTCAATTTAGCGACCACTTTTCCGGAGAAATATCTCATTTTATCTGTGCTGCCTCAATCATGGTCTATACGCTAGATTTCTGAACAGTTTCAAACATCTTTTTACATCGCGAGAAGAAGCAAAGAATTAGTTCAACAGAAGGGCATATTGGCGACTCCCACCAAGAAATTTGGCTCAAGGACCCTCAGCGAAGCAACGGTGAAATTGATTCAAGATTTTTACTGCAATGATGACAACAGCCGCGCCTGCCCAGGTACACGTGACTATGTTATCACACGTGAAGATGGAGAAAAAGTACACAAGCAGCGCAGATTATTATTATGTAATCTATCCGAAGCATACCATCAGTTCAAAGAGAAATACCCAGCAGAAAAAGTGGGATTTTCTAAGTTTGCCATCCTACGACCAAAAGAATGAGTGCTGGCATTAGACAGGCACGGAACGCATTCAGTTTCTTCATAAATGTATTTTTAACTGTAAAATAATTTTTAAAATGTATTTTTAATAATAAAATAAAACAATGTTAAATAATTACAAATAATTCAATTATAAAAAATATAAAAACAATGAGAACAAGGTGGTCTCTTAAATGCTCCTCTCCTGTCCAAACAAGGAGTCGGGGCCCATTTTTTTATTGCTGATTCTTAAAGCAAAAATTATGAGGAATCCAAAAAACAAAAATTAGCCGGAAAATTTAGGAGCTTCTGTGGAAAATCGGAAAATTTAATTTTCATGGAAAAATTTAATTTTCATGGGAAAAAAGGTAAATTTCTGAGAAAAATTAGGAAAATTTTATTTTTCAATTAAAGCCTGATTCAATACCTTTCCAACGAGCTATCACTCGTTGCGATCGCTTTAGTAGTTTTTTTTAAAACAACTTTCAATGAGGCCCCTTATGAAGAATTCTTCAATTTTGTCACATGACAGTGGTGTACACCACCACTAAACCAGTCACTATAAAAAAAAAAAAAAATATGTAGGTACATTATTTTTTGCTGGGCAATCGATTGAGACTATTTATTTTAAAATCGGAGAGGGGTCGTCCAAAAATTTGCCAATTTTGATCGTTTTCATATGGAATTGCTCTATAGCAAACCGAATGGCATATTTTTTTCGAATCGCGGAACGCCAAAAGCGTTAAATTTAAGGTATATTTTTTAAACTATAGAAGTATTAGAATTAATTCTATTTGGTGGAAGTTATGCTTTACGCGCTCTAACGCAGTTTATAAACTTTGTGATTCTTAGTGAAATTAAAGTTATTCAAGTAAGTCGTGCGTATACGTGATTGAAAAAATAGCTGTGAATCAGCTACAAAGTTAATGACACATTTTTGCGATTAACGCGATTTCTTTGTGCTTTTACAATTCGAAAATAACTTATTTAACTTTTTGGTTCAACGCGTAAAAATCTCACTTACGCAAATCGCGAAAGTTTCGTATCATTCAACTTTATGCAATTTAGTCGCTGAATGAACAAATTCAAAATAGAAAAGAAAAAAATTTGCCACTGACTTTTTAACTGATTAACGGCGATTATTTCAAACTCGGACACTTACAACTCACTTGAATAGCCTTAGTTTCACTAACGATCCAACAGTTTCACAATTACAAAAGAAAAACAATAACCGCGGTGGGCCGCGTAATGCCTTTAAAGACACTTAATTAAATTTTAAGTCGCTTTTATTACATACATTTACCTTATGGATTATATTGTAATACTGCTATAGGGTGAAAAAATACACTTTAGATTTAACGCATTTAGGCTTTCGCGATTTAAAAAAACACTATATGGAACGGTATTCCATATTTTTTAAGCCCGATAGCAAGCAAAAAACACTTTTTCGGTAACTCAACCGACAATTATCGTTAGTTAACGAAATCGATAAAATCGTTGAGAAAGTTAGAGAATCGCACTACAGGTTTCTAGCCAAAGGTGTTGTGCCAGGCCATCAAGGGGAGACTTTTTACTTTTTGCCCCTCCCTGTAGGAACTTCCTAAAATTCTGCCTTCGCGGCTGCCTACGATAGAGGAGAAACCTTCATACCAAATTTCACCTTCTTTTCCTCAGCGTTTTGGACACACCGTTATTGGGACATTTTCCCTTTTCGACCCCCATTTTTATGTTGTTCCTGTCCCAAAATCGAAAAAGTGCCTTGTCGGTAAGTTAGCCCTACTCTACGGAATACATATTTCAAACTTTAAGTTTCTATCCAAAAGGCAGGCCGTTAAGGGGGCGATTTTCCCCTTACCGCCTCCCTATAGGAATTTCTACAAAAACCCGTCAACACAGAAGGAAGAACCTATATTTCGAATTTCAGCTACCTGGTTCCTGTAGGCCGTAAAGGGGGATACATTCCCCTTTTGGTCACTGTCTGTATAGATTTCCAAAACTCCAGTTTTAGTGGATGTCCACGACAGAGGAGTAACCTTTATACCAAATTTCAACTTCCTACCTCCAGCGGTTTATGCAGGACGATAAGGGGGCACTATTCCAATATTGAACCCCCCCCTTTTTACAGCGTCCCTGTTCAAAATTCCGAAAATTGCTTTCCAGGCATGCTCCAGGGAACAAGTATTTTAATTTTCAGGTTTCTTGCCAAAGGGGTTTTGTCCGGCCGTCTAGGGGGAAACTTTTCCCCTTTCCCGGACCTAGTCCCTGTCATGCGTGGGCATATAAGGGCAAAACGGGGCAATTTATGAAGTGGAAAATTTTTATTCAAAATTTCCGAGGGTCTAAGGCCCCGCCAAGATCTATTTTTGGATAGAGATAACCCCTTTCGTTGGGATATTATACGGGTAGTGGTAGTAGAAATTTTCGTCAATTTTGGTCTATCTCTCTCAGTTTTACAATAATTTTTTTAAAATTTAACGAATAGGTTCTTAAAAATTATTTTTAAATAATTTTGAAAATTAAGACTCAAAATTAGTTAAAGAACTGAGTATTTTTAGTATTGTGTTAAATGAAGATAACAAAAATTTTTGCTTAAAACAGCGTTTCAACAAAAAATTTGTTAAAAATTAGTCAAATCGATTTGAAACCGGTTTGACAGATTTTTTACTGACGTATTATATTAACCCTTCGTTGCATGATTTTTTCTTTTTTTGTGATAAAATCACTTGTAATGTATTGGGTGACAAGTTTAAACCTCCCGAGTAAAAAAAAATAATATATAATCATATGTCGCATAAACTACAATATATAATTAGATATGTCGTTATTTATATCCATATATAATTATATATGAAATCTTTTTCCAAAATTTTTCTTTATATTATGCCATATATAATTTCAACTACCCGAGTAAAAAAAATTGATCTCGCGCAATATCTAATCATATCCAATTTGATATTGTTTAAGATCTGCTGTAATATCTAGCTGATCCAATTAGATCTCAAAATTGGGTGTATCCAATCATATCGTATTAGATCCCATTGTATATATGGGGATAAACTAAGATCAAGTTATATCTCAAAATTGGGAGGTCCAATGATATCTTTGGGGATAAACCTAGATCTATTTTGATCCGAAAATTGGCGGATCCAGCTATATATTTGGGGATATTTTTAGATCTAATTTGATCCGAAAAATGGCGGATCCAATTAGATCCAGCTATATATTTGTGGATAAACTTATATCTAATTTGATCTCAATTTTGGCAGATCGAATTAGATCCCGCAATATATTTGTGGATAAACGTATATCTAATTTGATCCGAAAAAGTGGCAGATCGAATTAGATCTAGCAATATATTTGGGGATAAACTTAGATCTAATTTGATCCGAAAAATGGCACATCGAATTAGATCCAACAATATATTTGTGGATAAACTTAGATATAAATTGATCTGAAAAATGGCAGATCAAATTAGATACAGCAATATATTTTGGGATTTAGTAAGACCTAATTTGATCCGAAAAATGGCAAATCGAATTAGATCCAGCTATATATTTGTGGATGAACTTAGATCTAATTTGATACGAAAAATGACAGATCGAATTAGATCAAGTAATATATTTCGGGATAAACTTGGATCTAACTTTATCAGAAAAATGCCTGATCGAATTAGATCCAGCAATATATTTGGGGATAAACTTGGATATAAATTGTTCCGAACATTGGCAGATCAAATTAGATCCAGCAATATATTTGGGGATAAACTTGGATCTAAATTTATCAGAAAAATGGCAGATCGAATTAGATCCAGCAATATATATGGGGATAAACTTGGATCTAAATTTATACGAAAAAGTAGATCTAGGTATATGTGACCTTCTCCGAGAAAAGGGACCTAGTGTGTCAAAAAACGGGTTTGGACTTAAGAGTGGATTCTGGTACCTAAAAGGGTGTAGAATAAGATGAAATGAGTTGAGGCACCTAACATTACCAAATCGCATCTCCCAACTGAAGGTGCGTTTAAAGTGATAATGCGTTATGAAACTTTAAATGCGTTCTTCTCAAAACTTAATTTTCACACACTAGGTCCCTTTTCTCGGAGAAGGTCATATATATATTTTAGGATTAAGTTGTATCTAACTTTATCTGGAAAACGGCAGATCGAATAAGATCGAGGATTATATTTGGGGATTACGTAAGATCTAAATTTATGAAAAAAATAACAGATGAAATTAGATCCAGTAATATATTTCGGGATTGCGTAAGATCTTAACTTTTTCAATAAGTTGCAGATCGAATTGAATCCAGTGATATATTTAGTGATTTGGTAAAATCTTAATTTTTCCCATAAATTGCAGATCGAATTAGATTCAGCAATTTATTTAGGTATTAAAATGGCAGATAGAATTAGAAACAGCAATATATTTGGGGATTGACATCTAAAACTATCCATAAAAATGACAGATAAAATTAGATGCCGCATTATATTTGGTACTACGTAAGATCTCCATTTATTTGGGATTAAATAAGATCCCAGACATATATTGCCAACTGTTCAAAAAATAATACACTGGCAGAGCTCTGATTTTATAAAAATTACAATATTTTGTTAAAATAAGGTTTAAACTCAGAAGGTCTTGAGTTCGATATGCATTTTTTTTACAAAATGAATTTCTTTTTATAAAATTAAAATTTTTTTTTCTATAAATTTTTTTATAAAATTACCCGGGTAAAAATTTTAATATGGTGTCATATATAATTATATCTTATTTGATAAGTCCCCATATACAACGACATACAACTAGATCCGAAAAATGGGTCATCTTCTTGTGTCTAATTATATCAAATTATATATAATTTGATACAGTTTGATCCGAGATTTGTCCATATCCAGGACATCAAATTACATCTAATTCGATATAAAAGCATTGATTTTATATAATTTTGTCTAATAGTAGGTATACTTTTTATGCATACCGGCTATTAAATTGTTATTGAAATTTCTATAGCTTGAACAATTTTAAAGGCCCAAATTTTATAACATAAAATAAAAATTTTAATGCTTTTGTCTTCTAAATCGTACGCATCATTTTTTAGTATAATTTTATATGCAAAAAAATCACGTGAAAATTATATGGCTGTGGAGAAATTAACTCTTAATTTATATGAGATCATATAGAAAGTTATATAAACTTGCAAGAATATATTTTTAGTATGACGATACATACAGTCTTATATAACTTAGTATCAAACCATATATAATCATATCAGTCACTACATATATTTTGATTAGTTTTATATGGCTTATGTAGTTATATATGGAGTCAGATTTGGGGATATGTGATAACATCAATTACCGTACAAAAATTCATTGAAAAAATAATATCAGATGTAGTTGTAAATAATGATATGTGTTAATGTGACTCCATTCACCGTCAGATATAACCCAATCACATTATATATAACAATATATAACTATTTTTACTCGGGTATATATTTATTTTTTTATTAAATTGAAATCTTTGAATAAAATAATTTTATTTACATCTTTTTAACGCTCTACACCATTTCAATTGTATTAATTGTTTTTAAGATTTATTAATTGTATTTCAGAAATAATCAATTGAATTTCAGTTTTATCAATTGTATTTCAGAACTTATCAATTATTTTTCAGATTTATGAATTGTATTTCAGAACTAGTCAATTGAAGTTCAGTTTTATCAATTCTGTTTCAGAAATTATTAATTGTATTTCCGAAATTATCAAACTGTATTTCAGAAATTATCAATTGTATTTCAGAAATTATGAAATGTAATTTAGAAATTTTTCTCTATTAACTATGATAAATAATCAACAAGTTTTGAAATAGATTTGATTATTTATGAAATACAATTAATAATTTGTGAGACACATTCCATAATTTCTGAAATACATTTAAAATTTGTGAAATGCAATTAATAGCTTCTGAAATACAGTTAATATTGTTGTTGAGTTACCATTTATGACCATATATTGTTTAAATGGCACCATATATGACAATATATTGTTTAAATGGCACCATATATGGTATATGTTCCCTATTAAAAAAAATAATATGGAGCTTTATATGGTAATATATAACTTAGAGTCATCCATGTACCATTTGATCCGAAAAATGGCCCGATAAAATTGTATCAGTTGTTTATCAGTTTTTAACTTATTGTATCAGTTTAGATCTGACCTGATTAAATTATGTGTTAATCAGATGAAATTGTATCTGATTTTTGACCTGATACAATTTTATTGGTTTATATCACATGGTATCAGTTTAGGTCCAAATAGATATATTTGTATACAAAATTATATAGTTATATCCCAATTTTGACCTGATATCAGTTTAAAACTTTAATACAATTGTATAAGGTAAATGTCGGATACAATTATATTTTATTTATATAAAATTGAACCAATTACGATCAAACCTGACACCATTACATATAAACCGATAAAATTGCATCAAGTCAAAAATCGGATACAATTTCATCTGATTAACACATAATTTAATCAGGTCTGATCTAAACTCATACAATAGATAAAAATTTATAAACAATTGATAAAAATATATCGGGCCATTCTTCGGATGAAACTGTATATTTATACAGATATAACTTAATCACATATATGACTATATGTAACTATTTTTATTCGGGTTATTTAAATGATACGATATATCAAAGTATATGGTACTATATATGGTAGCATATATTATCATATCTGGAACTGTATTAAAAATGTTGTTGAAATGGCACCATATATCATAATGTATGGTTTAAATGTCACCACATATGGTAATATATTGTTTAAATGATACCATATATCAATATATATTGCACCATATATAGTGGCATATATTATTATATCTGAAACTGTATTAAAAATGTTGTTCATGAGGTCCCATATATGAGCATATATTGTTGAAATGGCACCATATATAATAATATATGGTTTCCATATATAGTAATATATTACTTAAATAACACCATGTATAAATATATATGGCACTATATTATATATTATTATATATTATCATATCTGGAACTGTATTAAAAATGTTGATCATGAGTTACCATATATGGCCATATATTGTTTAAATGGCACCATATATAATAATATATGGTTTACATGGTACCATATATGATAATATATGGTTTGAATGGCACCATATATGATAATATATGGTTTGAATGTCACGGTATATGATAATATATTGCTTAAATAGCCCCATATATAAATATATATCGCACTATATATAGTACCATATATTATCACATCTGGAACTGAATTAAAGATTTCGTTAATGAGGTACCATATATGACCATATATTGTTTAAATGGCACCATATATGATAATATCTAGTTTAACTGTCACCATATATAATTATATATTTTTAAAATGATACCATGTATAATTATATATTGCTAAAATGTCACCATATATATTAAGATATAGTTCTATATATAACTATATATGCAATAAGATCAAACATGTCATGTAATATATAAATATATATGCCATATCTAATATTATGAAGGCCGATATCTAATTAGATGAAATTATATATGGCATAATATAAAGAAAAATTTTGTGAAAAAACGTCATATATAATTATATATGGATATACATAACGACATGTATAATTATATATTGTAATATATGCCATATATGATTATATATAATTTTTTTTACTCGGGTAGTTAGAAATCGGCCTTTATAATATTAGATATGGTATATATGATTATATATCACATAGCATGGCTGATCTTATTGCATATATAGTTGTATATAGAGCTATATCTTAATATATATGGCGGCATTTTAGGAATATATAATTATATATGGTATCATTTAAACAATATACAACTATATATGGTGCCAGTTAATCTATATATTATCATATATGGTGGCATTTAAACAATATATGGTCATATATGGTACCTCATGAACAAAATGTATAATACAGTTGCAGATATGATAATATGTGCTACTAAATATAGTGCCATATATATTTATATATAAAATTGTATCAGGTCAAAAATCAGATACAATTTCGTCTGATAACACATAATTTAATCAGGTTAGATCTAAACTGATACAATGATCAAGGACCGGTCCCTGCCCGCTTGGGGCCTATCCTGCGTGTAACTTTGGACCGGTATCTTTCCCCGTAGGGCAGTGAAACACTTTGCGTGCTACTTACTTGCTTCATTACTTGGTAATGTCTGTTTTGCTGGGATTCTCTGAAAAGATCATATAATATAATTTGTGGGTCATTTTGCGATGCTCATATACGAGTATTGTATCACCTGCCTGGATAGATTTTAAATTTTTTCACGACAAAGTAAATTTTCAAGGAATGGGCAGTTTAACAAGCAACAAATCAAATTCTGCTAGTAATAATGTAAATAATTCTTTTGTTGTTGGCTTTATATAAATTTGTTTGACAGAATTTCATAAAAACTAAAAAAAGAATTATGGCTTCCTAAGTAAGTCTTTATAAATAAAATTATTCGTTGTTATTAACGTGAATTTTATCTACCATTAACAATATTCTTTATGAATTTTTTTATATATTAAGCTTACACGAAATTTTGTTACTTGCATGAGTGTGGAAAATTCAATTAAAAATTAACAGAAAAGTTCGCACCTTAATCACATAATCGTTTTGTTCTAAAACTCATAAAACTAAAATGGCTTTACACAAAACGAAAGAAGAATAAGGGCCAGTTTTATAGTCAGAACTAAGATAAATTTTTTCTTAAATATTTCTTTAATACGACATTTTGTTTGAAAATTTCTTACCTATACTTAAGAAATATGTAAGAAAAACTCGATCTTAGTTCTGACTATAAAAATGGCCCCAAGTGGTTAATTACAATCTAATATACAAATTTTTGTGTGAGAGATTTAATTTTACTGTAAATATTTTATTATAAAGAAAACTTAGAGTTTTATTGACGATTTGCATAAAAATTGTACCAATACCCAGCAGAAACTTGGTAGTATGTGGGTTAGAGCGTACCACCTTACAGGCAAAAAAAAAAGTTCACCGTACACCCTCCAATATGAAATATTTTTGCCAGGAGGTTTCAAAAAAAATTTTTTAATTTTTTTTGCCGAACGTCGCCATTTTACATTTTTCGTTATATCTTTGGCATTTACAGTCGGATCTTAAAGTATGATACATCGATATTTTTCTCTCGAGGAGACCAGTGTTTTTCTCTCGAGGGCCATTGACCTAAAGTATCCCGTTCTAGTAGTTAGCCACCAGATCTCAGTTGCTACAACCCTAATTTACCACCCTAATGTCAGAAAATTAAAGCACGCAAAAAATCATTAAACTTTTGCTAATGAAGTTTTTCGATAAACCCGGTAGAATTTTTTTTATATATTGGTTGCCGAACGTAGGGGTCGCCTTTTTAAATTTTTTTTCATTCGATTTTTCCTTTATATCAAAACACTGGTCTCCTCGAGGCAAAAAAATCGATATATCACACTTTAAAATCCGATTTTAAATGCCGAAGCTATACGAAAAATTAAAAAAAGGCGACCCCTATGTTCGGCAAAAAAAAAAATTTTTTTTTTTGAAATTGCCTTGCAAAAATACTTCATATTGGAGGGTGTACGGCGAACTTTTGTTTGAGGTACGGTCTAATGTGGGTATTACTATGACAACCCAATGTTAAATTCATCGATGAAAATGCCGAATTAGAAACACTTTTGTATAGTAATTGTTCACTTGGCGAACAAAAGGTACCATACAATGGTACCAAAGAGGCCAACACTAACCCTTCTCAAGTAATGACATTTGCATGTCAAAAAGCTGCAGCCAATTCGAAACAAAATATTCAATACGTCATCCGAGAAGCATCGCCTGTTGATCGTGCCGTAGCAATCAAGAAAAACCCCGAACGTGAATTTGAAAATTTGTGTTATTATTTACAATAAACTGAGTCATGAAATGATATACATAAAAGAAATTAATTTATGCTTAAATGGTTAAAAACAAATTGAAACTTAAAGCTAGAGTGCAAACGTGAATCTAAAAATTGTAATTTAATGAAATTAACTTTATTTGAATTTTCTAAATGATAAAACTGAATTGTGAAAAAGCTTAGTGTTTAAATTTAACTTAACTTAAACTCGGCAAACCTAAAGTTAAATAAAAACCCCATCTTTATATAGTTACAAAAAATAACCGCAATTTCTTTTTATTTGAATATGTACAATTTCCCGCCATATAAGGAGTTGTACATAAGAGTTTAGACATTTTTAAATCCCCTTAACCCGTAAATATTCAGTAATATTTTGCTGATTTTGTTCGGAAAACCCCCGAAAATATATTCGCTGTTTCCACTGAAAACATATTATATTTTCAGGCGAAGAAAATTTAAAGTTTTCATTTACATATACAAAGCGATGTTTTGTATTGTAGTATGGGTATACAAGTTAATAATGTCGATTTGGACAACATATGGCATAACTGTCACATATGGTTTGTGTGAATAATAATAAATATGGTATTTTGGTGGGTAAACATCTGTCATTATAGTTCAGTATTCGATAGACGCCAAAGTGTAAACACACATTTTTTCAATCGCTATAATAATGGCGAATTTTGTGCCTAAAAAAGATGTTTTGCGGGAAAGTCTGATAACCTTTTTCCATTTGAAGAAAACGGCTACTGAAAGTTATCGATTGTTGGTAGAAGCTTACGGTCAACATGCACTAACTCAAAAAACTTGACGACGATGGTTTGCGCGATTCAAAAGTGGTGATTTCGACACAGAAGACAAAGAGAGGCCTGGTCAGCCGAAAAACTTTGAAGATGAGGAATTGGAAGCATTACTTCACTAAGATTGTTGTCAGATGCAAGAAGAATCTTCACTAACATTGGGAGTCACACAACAAGCCATTTCTCTACGTTTAAAAGCATTGGGATTCATTCAAAAGCAAGGAAATTGTGTCGCATATGAATTGAAGCCGAGAGACGTTGAAAGGCGATTTTACATATCGGAAATGCAGCTTGAACGCTACAAAAAGAAGCGTTCAAGATGAAAAATGATGGATAATTACGATAACCCCAAGCGCAAAAAGTCATATGTAAAGCCCGGCCAACTAGCCAAATCAACACCGAAGCTGAATATCCATGGCGCCAAGGTAATGATCTGTATTTCGTGGGATCAGAAGCGTGTTTTGTACTACGAGCTATTGAAAGCAGCTCAGACGATCACAGGGGACCTGTACCGAACACAATTGATTCGTTTGAAGAGAGCAAACAGCGAAAAACGACCAGAATATGTGACCAAACATGCGTCAATAATCTTCCATTATGACAACGCTCGGCCACATGTTGCAAGACCGGTCAAAACCTATTTGGAAAACAGTGGAAGGGAAGTTTTGGTCCACCCGCCATATAGCCCAGACCTTGCCCCTTCTGACTACCATTTGTTTCGACCGATGCAGAACGCCCTTACTGGAATACGCTTCACTTCAGAACAGGGTATCAGAAATTGGCTTGATTTATTCTTTACCTCAAAACCGGAGCAATTCTTTTGGCGCAGAATCCATATTCTACCAGAAAGATGGGAAAAAGTAGTGGCTAACGATGGACAATACTTTGAATAATGTACCAATTCATTTTGTTATTATAATGAATGCATTTTTCAAACAAAAAAATCGACATTATTAACTTGTATACCAAAGCCAAATTGCAGAGAGCAAAATTTGACAAGAAATGCAAACTTGAGAACTTCTTTAAATGAAAGCGCTTTGTAAGTCCATTTATAAGCCTGTAATTGATTATGTCAACGTTATAAAATATTAAGGGTATGCATGTCAGGAATTTAGGTGTTGTAAAATTGTGAAATCTTAAGAATATTCTGATTTTTAGATGTTTAATTTTGAGTTTTACAAGGCATTTGCGAAAAGTTTGCACATGATATCGTGTGCATTGTAACACTTATATTTCGATTTACGTTTACACTCAAGTTTTTTGGAAATTCGATCCGCTCATTTCTTTCTACACATGTGGCGATTTACTCCTCCTTACACTGCGAAGGTCCTTCACCGTAACTTTCACCTAGAATATGTGCCGTTCATAGTTTCCATATCCTTTGAGTATCCTACAATAGCCTGCGGATATTCTGCATCGTAATTTTTATCTTGGAAGTCTGCTGTTCATAGGACACTTCTTTCCGTGCGTCCATCAATACTAGACACAACATATTTCCTTCCATTAAATAAGTGAATGAATAAATAATATAACATTTATAACAATAACATAAAACTGAATAGGAAAGAAAACTATGAATTAGCCACACTATGAGCAAGACCTTACGTGGGTGAGATGGCTAAGCTGTCGAACTCTAGTGTGGTTATGTTTGGGTTTGATTCCTACAGCCGACAGATTGTTGAAAAAATTATCATATAGAGACAATCTGACAATAAAATATAAGCAATAATACAATTTAATGGAAAATCACAATAATACAATTTAATGGAAAATCATAAAAAAAGGCAGAAACTAGACAAATTAATAATGTGTTTATAACTTTGAAAAAATGTTTATTCTTCTTCTTAACCTCAAACCTACTTAATAAAAATGCATATTAATTACAATATGAATTGCATTTGTCTCTATGACACGTTTGAAAAAAATTAGATTTATAACATTTTATTCTCAGTCACTGAATTAAACTAATTTCTGTGACGATCCCTACCTCCTCGAGCCTATCACAGCTAACAAAAGAAAACTCGCTGTAAGACCTTCTAAAAGTAGAGATTTTGTAAAAGCAAGTAACTGTGAGCTCAGAAAGGTTGAACACGATCGAAGGGTGTTCACAAGTACTTCGTAGGACACTAGTAGGATATTCGTGGCAGGGTTGGAAACGCTCCCGAGAGAACCAAAATTTTGCTCAGCTTTTGAAAAAAAGCTCGAAGCCTATATAAAGGGAACTGCTCTTTATACGAGATAGCTCACTAGCGAAAAAATTAGCCTTTTAAAATGGGCAAGATGAGAAGATAGCCTCTCAAAATATTAAAGTTATCAAGCTTTAAAAAAAAGAGCCAACTAAAATTTTGGATTTAGTAGGTTTGAGGTGAAGAAGAAGAATAAACATTTTTTTTCAAAAGTTATAGACATATTATTAATTTGCAAATCAGACTAGATGTAGTTTCTGCCTTCTTTTGGACTCTGATCCATAATTTTGGCTCGCTCTTTTAAAATACAAATGATATGAAGGTAAACTAATTAAACAAGCTTAGCTATTAATTTTGATTAATTTCATTTCGGTATATGGATGAAAGCCTAAAAATTGTTATAAATATGCATAGGCCGGCTTCAGGTGCGATCCTGGGTTAATCAATCTTATAGTACAGCCACAGGGTAACTTTTTTATTTTTTAACAATTTACATGATAATACAAACTAATACACTCCGTGCTCAAATCGAGACGATATGAAAAATTGTAAATTTATAAAAAAAAATCTTTATGATCCCTCTCAGAACTATTTCATCTGAATAATGGATTTGTAATTTTGTCAGTTTTGCGCTATCTCACTTAGTATTCGTGATAATGGCCCTTTTTAAAAATGGATAGTATCTCGAAAACTAAGCCAGACTCCAATAATAAAAACAGGTCAGGCCCGGAAGAGATCCCGAGGAAAAAAATACGGCTGATACATACAAATTAATTCTTTGTGATCCCTCTTTCAAAGGAAAAAATATTTTGTTAGTTTTGCGCTATCTCGCTTAGTTTTCGAGATATTGGCTATTTTTTTAAATGGCGATTTTGCAAAGAGGCCTGTATTTTGAAAACTAAGCGAAATGGCGCAAAAGGCGCTAAACTTTTTTTGCAAAATCGTCATTTACATTTTTTTTACATGCTCGGTAATTATTGACATGAGGTAGGTCCGAGAGGAATTTCGAAGGATTTATTTTTGTGAAACAGGCACGGGTGACTTATTTGTTTTTTTTTACAAAATTTCTTTTGCCCTTTCGCTCTACTTTACTTGGTTACAAACCACAATGCAAAAAAAATCAATTAGCCAAATTGTTTATTCATATGAGCGAGCCAAATTTTGGGCTCGCTAATTTTTTTCTTAAAAAATCAAGTGGCGGATCTAATGAGATAATTCTATTTCTGGTTCGTAGGAGGTGATCTACGCTCGGTACATACTGAAGGATGTCCGTGACCTATGCTAGGCACACACTCTAGTGATCTACGCTCGGTACATACTGAAGGATGTCCGTGACCTATGCTAGGCACACACTCAAGGATGTTCGTAGGAGGTGATCTACGCTCTAATCAGAATCGAAAATTTTTGTCGGCGGTGAAATACACTCGGCAAACAAGGATGTTAACTGGATTTAACCTACGCAAGGCACACACTCGTTGAACTTTCGAAAGACCTCGAAAAAGTTGTGTCTGTCGCCGACTTTGAAAATGTATTTTAAATACAGAACATAATTATAAACGTCGTTATATATTAGAAATGTTACAGATAATTAATACACCAACAACAAATAGAATTAACTTTAATGCAGATATTGAAAATATAGCTCAGAATTATAGAGATTTAATACAAAATAAATAGCACATATTACATTAATTTATAACACATATTATATTAATACACTTTTGTATTGTTAATTATTATTAATTTTGTTATTATACTTTTATACCAAAAACTTTGTTTGCTGGTATAAATGTATACATACAAATAATTTATATTTGACAAATATTTTTCAAACTCTCAAATTGTTTATAATTTGTTAATGTAATTGTTATTTCCTGAAGATGCTACACAATGGAGTAGCGAAATATTGAAAATAAAAAACTTTTTATATATAAAACACAAACCTTAAGCTCAAGAAAATTGTGGGTTTAAAAATAGAAAAAGAAGGTTAAATAAATGACAAGAAATCATAGTATTACTTGATTTTAAATGGCATAGCAACTTGATGATTGTGTTCGGCTTGTTCATCAATTCGGTATCCAATTGTCTGCTGAAGTAGTCCAAATGATGATGTACATCCCAGCAAAACCTTCTATTACCAGGTAAAGGGAAATGTAATAAGAAACCAAATATTGTAACTACTTACACTTTGGTCGCATAACACATTATTTTAACATGGGGGTGTCATTGGGGGTAAATGGTTGCCTAAATCGTACCGCTATAGGCTAAAATAAATGATTACGAAGGAAGTACTGAAATAAGTTGTTACTTGTAATATTAAATTCACTAGTTAGCTAAAATAAATATTTCTATAGAGTGCAGGAAATCACTACACATTAGTACATATTTCATTGATTACATATAAGGAATAAAATAAGACGCGACCAGTAATGACTTTATTTAAAAGTACACCGATCCGAGCAATGTAATTAGATTCTAAAGTTTTATTAAATCGTACTTTCGCATGATAAGTAGTTATATTATGCAGTACCAATAACTTATTATTTTTATCCTTATTAATAAGTTATTATGAATCACAATATCGGTAATATATTATTTTAGAGGCTCCAAATTTTCATACCTCCCACATAAGTATTGATGTATCACAACATTAGTAACGTATTACTTTAGGTTTCTAAGTAAAATCAAGGGTAAAGGGGTACCCATTGCCAGGCAATGCGTGAAAAATGTCAAACCCATTACTAAGGTTTTGCTGGGATAATGAATTTTCAAGGACATTTGGACAAAAATTTTCGAGAACGGTATTAACACGCTTCCGACAGAAACGTAGTAGTTGCTAGAATGATGCTTTCCCAAAAAGCCCTGTAATACTTCTTTGATGCCTTTTAAGCATCCAATTCAGCGGCAATCAATATATTGTTAAATGCGTTACTTTTAATTAGCTTTCGTATATCTGGACCATTTAGTACGCCTGATGGAAAAAATTAATTTGTTGCGATAAAAAATCATGAGAAATACGTTTCAAAAAGTTGAAATTTTCCACGAAACTGTTATTATAGCTACCTTCTTTAATTTTACTTTCGCCGAATCTCGGGTAAATTAATTTCATTAAGAATTCCAAGTTTAATATGCAGTGGAGGCAGCAATATCTTCTCTTCTGGTACCAGAAGTTGACTAATAATATTGGCCATTTTTAATCTGATGTGCTCTCTTTGTTTCCATTCGTGGCATGCATATTGATATTTTTTATATATAGAAGGTTGTTTGATTTCAAAAGCGTAGCCAACTCTTCTGATTTCTGCTATGTCAAGTCCAATTTGGCAACAATCGCTTTTGATTTACTAAATTAGGCTGATTGGATACATATAGTTTGGGATTAAATAGAGGATCAGGATTAGTCCAAACCACTCGGATACCGAATGGCATATTTTCACGTCTTCTATTTTTCCAATCCATTAGACAATTGTAGAAACTTCTATTCACTATATGTATAAGGCACCCAATCTCGTATTTTTGAACAAAATCTGCACCGAAATTTCCCTTTTTCTTGTTTAGGTACATATTTACCACAGCAATAGCAAAAGCTATTTATATCTGACTTGCACACTTCCACTTCAAATAGAAAAGGTATTCATTTAAAATATTTACTCCTCGTATACTGTGTATATGTTGTAAGTTTACTCGATTAATGTCAAAACAAGTTTACGAGCCCTCGTAAATATACGCTTACATTTTTATGTGTAAACTTTTTCGTATTTATACACACATTTGAATATTGTCAAAAATAAAATTGTTTTCTATTGTTTTGTTTGTTGTTATTTATTTTCTGTTTTATTTGTTTTTAAATGATACAAATTTAAAAAATTCTGTGTTTAATTTATGAAAAGATCAAAAAAGTGGCTAAATGCAAAATTTAAATGTGAATAGTTTAAAAAGGTGCGTTCACTCAAATAAACTTTTAAAGTTACAAATGTACGCGATTACAAAAATACACGGCTTACGAGGGCATAAATATAGTTATGCCCTAAAAACTGTAAATTTTACTATAAAATTCGTAAAATTTTGTTTAATTTTACGAAAATTCGGTAAATATACAATACACAATAATACACAGACAAAGTATAAGTTGGTAAATATACTAACTTATAACACAGGGTAAGTATATGATGTAAAAATTTTTACCTTCTTTGCTTGTGAATATTTCAGGAATTAAACTTGGGGAATATAAAAATGGAACGCTATAATTCAATTTTTTGTTTTTTTTTCATTCTATTCAATATTTATTTAAAAAAGAAATCATATGGTTACTTTAGCCGCACCCTGTAGTAGTATATACTCCCATATTTTTAAATTAGAAAAAAATTTTAAAAATTAAAAACAAAAAAAAATGGTTATTATATGTCAATCACTACATTTCACGAATTCACAACTACCTCAACTCGAAACCCAAGAAAATCAAATGACACGCACCGAAGTAAAACGAGAAATTTCGTATCTAAAAAATAAAAAAGCCCCAGGATTTGATTTAATAACAGCAGAAGTTCTAAAACAAATTCCATATAAGGCTCTTATAATGCTAACAAAAATAATACAAGCAGCTTTCTCCTTACAATATGTTCCAAGTTATTGGAAAGTATCAACTGTTATAATGATCTTGAAGCCTGGAAAAAACCCTCATATAGGCCTATATCCCTACTACCATTGATTTCAAAGCTTTTCGAAAAGCTTCTAAAAAAACGTATAAATCCTTTTGTGGAGACATGTAACGTTATACCTAACCATCAGTTCGGTTTCCGTCAAAAACATTCTACCATAGAACAAATACATCGTATTATAAATGTTATTGAAGATGCATTCGAAAATAAAAAGATTTGCTCCGCAGTTTTTATAGACGTGGCGCAAGCGTTTGATAAAGTGTGGCATGAAGGATTACTCTCCAAACTCTCAACAATATTCCCCCCAAAATACTACAATATACTCAAATCATACATTAACAACAGTTATTTTCAAATAAAATATGAAACGGAATACTCCGAAATCAGAGAAGTAAAAGTAGGAGTGCCCCAAGGAAGTATTCTAGGACCTCTTCTCTACCTATTATATACCAGCAACTTTCCCAGTACAGCAAACACAACATTAGCAACATTTGCGGATGATACAGCTATATTAGCTGTAGGAAATTCTGCCCAAGAAGCAGCAAATTATCTTCAACAGGCAGTAAATAACATTTCATTCTGGGCATCCAAATGGAAAATCAAAATAAATCACACGAAATCGGTTCATATTAATTTTTTACTTAAGGAAATCTCTTACATACCACTAAAAATGAGAGACACTGAAATTCCTCATTCAAATTCGGTCAAATACCTTGGTCTTACTCTGGACTCAAAATTGTCATGGAAGGTACATTTGATAAAGAAGAAAAAAGAACTTGATATTAAAAGCAGAAAATTAAATTGGCTAATAGGCAGAAATTCAGCTCTATCTCTCGAAAACAAACTAATCGTGTACCAACAAGTAATTAAACCAATTTGAACTTATTGCTGCCAGTTATGGGGATGTGCTAAACCATCTGTTATAAAAAACAAAAAAATAAACTACTGCGTCAATTTGTGAACGCACCCTGGTACATCCGAAATTGTGACCTTCATCGCGATCTATATATTGAATCCGTAAAAAATACGATCGGAAAAATTGCAACACTGCACTACCAAACTGATAAATACCAGTAGTCATACAAGAAGACTACGACGTACTAAGCCACATGATCTTGTGATACAAAACAGTAGTTAAGATATTTTTAGCATAATATCTTTAAGACTTTCAATTTAAGTAATGTATTAGAAAAAATTTGCTCGTTAGTCAAGTATGACTAGTTGTAGAATAAAAAGTTAAAAAAAACTACATTTCTGCTTACATATTTTTATCTGGAAATATCAACATTACATAAGAAAAAATTTGTTTTTTTAATTATTGTTGACGCATGTGGTGTCTAAGCCTCTTTTCAAAATTGCTCTCAGTTCAATGACATACGAAAATGACACAGATATAAACATTTTATTTAATTTTCACTTATTTAAGTTTTCTTACACACAGAGAAAAAACTTGCCATTTTCCAACTGAAATTCGGTTACGTCTACTAAAATAGGTTGCTACAACTGAATAATGGTTATCACAAAAAAAATCCCATTTATACAACTGAATTTTAGTTGAAATGCCCAAAATATTTGGGAATCACATTCCAATATGGTTTCACCAACCCAACTTTTTTTTTTTGATGGACCAACACTCAGGGGATGCCCCCTATTAACGCAGTGCATTATGTTGGTATTAGGAAAATAGGTTATGAGGAGGAGGAAAGATGGAGTAGTGTTTGTGAATATTTAATTTAAATTTCTCAACATTGTAAGTAACAGGGAAGACTTCTGCGGGGAGTTTATTCCACATACCGCTAGTGCGACTGATAAACGAATTCTCTCTATAATGCGTCGTGCGATCCACTGGACAATCGGCAACCAAAATAGGCTTGGTAATTCGGCTGGAAACCTTTTTTTCTGTGTGTAGATTTTTAAATTAATTGCATAATTGTTTTTATTTAAAATCGTTTTCATTCAATTTATTTGAGTAGAATATAATTCAATATTAATAAAATAAGCACTAAAAATGAATGTATTGTTTTATTAAAAAAAAAAAAAAACTTTAAATACCGCTGTAGTAAATATAAATATATACACTATTTTCAAAATTTCATTTACTTTTAACGCACATTCAACGAAAAATTACACATTATTTGTGCACCAACTTACACATAATGTTCATATTTATTTTTCAATTACACACATAGAGTAAAATTACCCAACTTTTAGTAGGAGTACAGTTTCCTAATATAAGTTGGGTAAATTTCAACAGAATTTTATAAGAGTGTAAGTATAAACTAAATAACATAAATGTCGAAGTTGCTATGACATGTAATAAAAAGTAGATGAAAATTTAAAGACAAATAAAAAATATATTTTCTATATTATTTCCTATTGCTCTATCCACAGCAGAGTGTATTTGTGATTGACCTAATAAACTGCCATTTTATTTTTAAGTCGTTTATGGCCAGAAATTTGGAGTTATTGGCGAAAATTGATGGAAAAATTGGGAAAAATTATAATATTTAAAAAAGATTAGTTAATAAAAATTATTTATTTAAGCCTTAGCTACAATTTTGCTGAAGAATGATAGCTGAAAAACCAAACAAACAAACATCAAGGTAAGGAAAAAATATATAAGGTCATAAAAAAGTTTGGTCTTAGAATGCCAAACCCTTTAGAGGTTTTACTGTACTGGCCTAGTACTTTCACCCTGGTTTGGAATTTCTCACCCCCCAGAATTTCTGTTGCAATATGTAATTTTACTGTGATTTTCTGCATTAGTTTTTTTGTTGCTCACACTTAACATGAATACGAAAAAAACTACAATATATTTTTGTAAAGTTCAATCTGACAGTTGTCCATACATTATTAGTGTTAACACTTAACATGCCCAATGTCAAAATATTTATGGGATTTCGTAACACGTATAGGAACAAAACGAGCCTATTATCAAAGAAGTTCACAAGCTGCACTAAGTGTATGAATTGCATTGTCCTATTAAAGAACAAAGTTACTTAAATTTGTATATCGCTATAATGACGATGTTCTATTGGGGTTTCTATGTGTTAGCACACTAAACATATGTACAAATTTTGTATCGTCCTATCATATATTAAGGTTGTTCATAAGAGGTTTGCTATTTGTTGTATCGTCGTAACAAAAAAAAAAAAAAAGAGTTGTTAAAATTTAAATTGAAAAAATACTGCATTTGAGAATAACACGATATAACATTTTTACGTATGTCTAATATCCTGTTTGAGTATGCTTATAAAGAAAAAAAAAATCAATAGTAAATCATTGCTAAAGTCAAATAAAAATTTTAACAACTCTGTTTTTTATTAAGACGATACAACAGATAGCACACCCCTTGTGAACAACCTAATTGTTTTATAATTTTAAATTAAATTTTAAAAAATCTATGTTTAGGGTGGGTGCGAACTGGCCAAATAAAATCTAAACTAAATTCAGGCTTCCAAGTTTCTATCCAATTTGAAAAAATTTTCAAAATTTTTTTAAACAAATTTTAAATCCTAGCGTAACTCTGCGAGCAACCTAATATGGATAGGAACCAGAGCTTCGAAAAACTTAATTCAATTTAAGCTTAATTCACTAAAAATTAAATTCAGATTTTAAAAAGATTCATGTACCATTCCCTTAAACCATTCGTAAAGAATTCATTCATAAGCTTCATTCCCAAAGCTTTAATATGAATTGAATGAATTCCTAACTTGAATCATTCAAATCGCATGTTCATTTACCATTTTAGTAATTGAATGAAGAAATTTTATTACCATTCACTTAGTGCAGTGTAGTTTGAAACTAACATATAATCAAAACCAAAGCATACAAGCTGTAACAAAGCATACGATACTATTTATTTCCGTTAGATGAATTTTAAACGTTTTTCATTGTATTATGCTAATATTTCAGCAATTACATACAAATTAAAATTTTTCATTTGATTAAGTGAATGAAAACAAATAATTTTTCATTCACTTTTTTATTAAATGAATTCAGGTAAATTGGGTTTCATTCAGTTAGAATTCAATCAAAATAGAATGAATTCATATAATTTTAAGCTATATGGAATTAAGCTATCGAATTAATTCCATAAGAATGCTATTAGGGAATGAAATTTAACCCAAATTTCATTAATTTTTAAAAAGTGAATGAAAGAATTAAGCCTTTTAAACCTTTGATAGGAACACGCTGACATTTATAGAAAACATATGATTTTCTATTGTTAGATATACACAAATATATGTTACTACATTGCATAGGCGTACCTAGACCATTTTTCTGGGGTGGGCAAGGGACCCATTTATATTTGGATGTTTATTTGCCTATACTCAGACCCTTAATCTTAAAAAATACTTTCGATATTATACTTACAATTTTTTCATCCAAAAAAACTTTTAAAAATGACTACTACCTTCTGATAAAATTTTCATAATTTTCAAAATTCAATAATGCTGGTAGATTATCCCAACAAAATCTCCATATTTATATAGAAAAGTGTATGAAAAGTGCATCTATTTTTTTTTAAGAAAACCTCATAAAAGGAATGTACTCTCAAATTAGTAGCCCACGAACCCATGAACCCATTCTAACCCCGTATTTTAATCACTTAACCGAGATGGTCAAAAACCGTGAGATGCTCATCCTAGAATTTTTGTTTCCACAACATATTGAAATTTCATCAAAATAGTAGTATTTAGTTGGAAATAACTTCCTTATTAAATATTAACTAATTATTCTTTTAACAAACTATTAAATATAAGATATTTATCTCACCAGAAGAGATTCTGCTTTAGTTTTATATTAAAAATCCTTTCCCATTTTCATATCAAATGCCTTCAGATGCTTATTGAATAACTGTGATTCTAATCATTTTTCTTAAAAGCTCTAAAGCTGCGTTTACATCTGCACCGAAATCCCGAGATTTCGATATTCACCACTCTAAAAAAGCAATGAAGGAAAGCTTAAAGATGTTCAATTTTGAATAAAGTACACATATTTAGTTCTAATAAATACATTTTCCAAAAAATTAAAGTTTATACGCATATCTTCACTGTTTTTTCAGACTGGTGAATATCGAAAACCCGGGATTTCTGTGTAGATGTAAACGCAGCTTTAGGCGAGTTTTATAACCAGAGCTAAGATCGATTTGTTTCTTAAATAATTCGTAACTAAGCTTTTTTCAAACAACAGTTATTATTTAAGAAATATTTTAGATAAAAATCGATCATAGTTCTGGGTATAAAACTGACCGTAAGATTCCAACAAATTATCTTCCTAGGAAACCTGAAGAAATTTTCCCAACCCAAAACAGAGGATTAATTGATATTTAAAAAAATAATATTAAGCTTTTTCGTTTACTTACTACAAGTTAATACTTTCGCTACAGCTAGATAAATTCAACACAAAAAGTAAACAAAACTTTCCAATTGTAGTAAAAGTTGTGAGACTTTTCACCATCAAAGTCTTAGATACAAGAATTGTAGGTAGATTTCTTTAAAATTCTGGGGTGGGCAAAAAGCAGTCTAGGGTGGGCTTTGTTTTGTTAGTTTTGTTTTTTCATTGATATTTTAAGTGCTGAATAACGCTACTAGACGAGAAAAAGATATTCTCATTGAGTTTGTAATTTAAACTAACAAATATTTCTAGAAATTCTAAAAACGTCGTCCGGTGTCGACTTCTGTAGGAAAGAATGAATTCCGATGGGGGCATGCCTTCAACAGATTATGTTTCACAATTTGCTAAGTAAGTTTTGGAATTTTATCACATTTAATTCCTTTAATGCAATTAATGTTTATTGCGATAGAAATAAATTTAAAATTATTGTTTTTTTTCTTAGAAATGTCTTCAAAAAAATATTAAATGAACACTTATTTGGAAAATGGCTTGGCATTTTTCGTGGAATGTTCGCTCCAATTTTGTTTTTTCGTTCAAATTATGCCATTTTAAACTTGCCCTGACTATCGTGTATTTTTATGCTAAAACATATATTGTAATACATATAAGTATACTCTTTAATACTCAGATTAATTTTATTTAATCTTTTTTAATTATACTTTTTCACTTACTTGTTCTTGATAATATTACTAAGAATTTTTTGTCCTGCTCGTTTCATTATTATTGAGATTAATAACACTGTGCTACACTGAAAAATCACCCGTCAAGTGACCTAGTGTAGGTTGTAGGTCTGGCAGAGTATATTACAAAACCGTTTGATAAGTTGTAATATATCCTCAAAATTTTGAGATAACGGTGAAATAGTATTTTTTGTGATTGGCGCATTTAAACATTTCTAACTCACAAGGATATTTTGAAACTCCTATATTGAAATCATAGGGTTGCCACCGTAAGGTAAAATATAGGGTTTCGGGAAAAATATACGTGAATTTGTGGATCGTACAAATATACATGTCCATATAAAGTACCCTTAAGTTAACACATTTCTTACAACAACAATATCCACAAAACAACAACAACGTTCCAAAAAAAGTACCAATGGGCAAATGGCTCTTAACAATTCCCATCCGAAAATATAACATTTGTAGTTTCCTTGGATCAAATGACAAATAAGTGGAAAAAACAAAAAAATTGGTCATTTTTGACCCAAGTTTTAACCCACTAAATGCCCGACATGGCCGATAATCTCAGACACCCCAATCTTAGAATTTTTTTCTTCTACAAACTATCCGAATTTCATTAAGATCGGAGACTGTCACATGAGATACTTTCTTTCCTTGTAAGTACTGTTTAATCCTCTAATGCCCAAGGCCGGCAAAAAGTGGTCTTCAGACCTAAATTAGTTTTTGGCTAAATAACAATTTTTAGAAGAGAAATTAGATAATATCGAAAGAAAACATAATTTACTACTTTTCTGCCTTTAAATTTTTTTTTTGTACAACGAACGATTTTCAAGCGAGAAGTTACATCCTTCTTGTAAATTGGAAAAAATTAACTTTTTAAATCAGAAAACAATATTTGAAAAATCGTTATGTTTACCACCTGGGCAAGGACTTTCCTGCAAATGCATGTTTGTAGTCAGTGGCTCAAAAAGGATTTTGACCTAATACTTTTCCGAATCAAAGAATTTGCAAAAAAAAATGGCATCGATTTGTTGTTGCATATTTTGTTATATATGCATATTTTTGCATAGTTTGCTTTTAAGTGCATATTTTATTGCATATTTTATGATTTTTATTGCATATTTTAGCATATTTTGCATATTTTTTAATATTTTTAAATATGAAATGAAATTCGATTTAAGAATTCATACTTTAAAACTAAAAAAAATTCTAAAGAATTAATTATTTGGAAGCTCTGTTGGTAATATAACACTACACTAGAAAGAGAAACACATAGTATACAATATGTTGTCATCCAATAACACATTTTTTATAGATGTAATTTTAAATTAACGTTTTCGGGTGTTATTGCTCACAAACAGAAAGTTGAAAAATTTTATAAAAATTATTTTAAGGAAACTTGTACTCGAGCATTAATTTCTGCCACTTTTTTCTCTGAGTTACGAAAGTGAGTACGATTTTATAGTGCACATATTTAAGTTCTATTTTATAATAAAGTTTTTTTCAGGTAAAATGCCACACACAAAAAAATTTTTAACTATGTGTATTTGAAGACATATTCGGTTTACACGAATTTCTTACTACTTTTACTACAATTGCAAAGTTTTGTTTACTTTTTGTATTGAATTTTTCCAGCTGTAGAAAATATAGTAACTTGTAGTAAGTAAACGAACAAGCTTATTGTAACCGACACCTGAATTTTTACGTTTATGTTAGTTTTTAATAAATATAATTAAAAAAATACATTTATTTTTAATTGCATATTTTTTAGTTTTTAGTGCATATTTCGTTGTAAATGCATATTTAAGTGCATATTTTCCATTTTAAAGTGCATATTTTAAGCGCACATTTTCGATTTTTTAGTGCATGAAAGTCCTTGCCCTGATAATAACAAAGCTAGTTTGGAGTCTGTACTTGTAAAATAAGTTATTATTTTTGCTCCACTACTCACAGAATACCGTCAAATGGCTCTTTAACTCAAAAGATAGCTGACAGATTTTTTTGAAATTAATCACAGATTTATGTACTCGGAGTTAGTGATAAGCAAAACTAAAATTTATTGATGCTTAGTGCCGAATTCGTTAAATTTTGTAATTTTCAAAAAACGAAAATCGTTATAGCTTCTGAAATAATAAAACTAGATCAACAATTTTTAGTATTTACTTTTACTTTACCGATAGTGTTATTTATAAAGAAAGCCGAAATTATTTAAATATTGGATTTCTTGGTTCGTCTTCAAGCCTTGTTGTGCTATATCGTCTACATAAAGCGATAAATTAAAATTTTAATATTTGTTCCTGGTAGGTTCCCAATGGCAAATATATAGTTTAAATATTATCGCAATCAGAGGAAAGAGCATTTGAGGATTAAATGTATATGTAAGTATGTACCAAAGCAAATATAAGGGGTTTTCATGTAAACTCGTATCTACAGGTAAACGGTGTAAACCTGGTATGTTTATGAGTTTAATGTCAAACTCCATATATAAAAAATATGGTTTGTATTTATACAAGGTTTATAAGTAATTTACGAGTTTATATGAAAACCCCTATTGTATTTTATGTTTACCAAATTTATTAACAAATTATATTCATACTGACGACAGACAAACGAATAACTTTGAACTGCTATAAAAATGTATTGCCGAAAGTAATGAAAACTTAAAATGGCAGTAATGAGTGAAATATTTCATTTCAACAAAAACATTTTTAAGAACTGTTACTTATTTTTAATTTTTTTAACATTGTAGATATCTTTTATTTTGTTTTGATCTAGGACATAATTTGTTACAACCTTTTTTTATTTAAAAAATCGGAAAGTAGCAATTAATTTAGTGGCTTTGAAAATACTTTTATTTTTTGTTGAAGGTCGTATCATTTGTGGTTTGCTTTTAAAGTTACGAATTTAGCGGCGGAAAATATTAAGCATACGTTACAATGGTTTTCTATGTTGTATATTATTGGAATATACACTGCATGACACTCAAAAAATTAATGCAGATCTGACCATCAGTTCTATATATTTGGGAGATGCTGATTACAATGGCGTACCTTATTTTTCGATCAATGATACAGATTTTTCGCTAAATGTCTTTAAAGTTTGGCGGTTGTCCATTCAGTTTTTTATATAAAAAATTTTTCAAATTCATTTAATATAATTTTTTTTGTATTAAAATGTAAGCACAGGACCTGTGGCTATATTTACGATATAAATGCGATGTGCTAATCTTGGTTTTTATGGTTTTTTCTATTTCAGCGACTTTAGTCGCTGAATGTACAATCGACCTCAATAAATGATATGGCTTAGTGAAGAAGCAATTAAAAGGAAAATATTTCAACAAAAAAATGTATTCATCTATAGCGGCCTATACGTTAAAATCGCGATTTTACAAAAATTTTGTATGGCAGCATAGCTTTCTAAGATGTCCCCAAAGTCCAACTTTTAGTATAGTATGGGGCCACCTCTAAAAACTGTTGTTGCAAAATTTCAAGCAAAACAGTTTCCATTTGCAAAAGTTATGGCAATAAATCATGGATGGTAACCGAAACGATGCGGTTATCGGTAAGGGTAACGTTATTTTAGATTATTTCGGTAACGGTATTTTAAGGGTATCGCTATTTCATTTATTTCGGTATCGGTATTTTAAGGATAACGGTTTTTACTTATATCGATAACGGTATTTTAAGGATAACGGTATTTCGATTATTGCGGTAACGGTATTTTAAGGTTGGCGATATTTCAGTTATTTCGGTAACGGTATTTTAAGGATAACGGTAGTCAGATTTTCGATGCATCCTGCAATTTTTTTACAAAAAACAAACGAAGTTAAAAACAAAACCAATTTACTAACTTAAAGTACGAAAACTTCTCAATATCCACATGCAATTACCAAAAGCAGAAAATTAAAAATAACGGCAACGGCATTTTAGGGGTAACGATATTTCATTTATTTCGGTATTTGTATTTTAAGGATAACGGTATTTCAGTTATTTCGGTAACGGTATTTTAAGAATAACGGTATTTCGATTATTTCGGTAACGGTATTTTCGGGGTAACGGTAGTCGGTTGAAAGTGTTTTGAATAGATAACGGTATTTTAGCGGTATTGCCTGCCAACCCTGCAATAAATAAATTTTTTACTAAGGTTAGTATCGCACAAAGACATTTTAAGGTACTAAAGTGTCTTTAGTACGATACTAACCTTAACAAAAAATGTATTTATTGCCATAACTTTTGCACATGGAAACTCTTTTGCTTGAAATTTTCCAACAACAGTTTTTAGAGGTGACCCCATATTATACTAAATGTTGGACTTTGGGGACATCTTGGAAAGCCTTACTGCCATACAAAATTTTTGAAAAATCGCGATTTTAACGTATAGGCCGGTATAAAAGAATACATTTTTTTATTGAAATATTTTCCTTTTAATTGCTTCTTTACTAAGTCATATCATTTATTAGTTTTTAAAAGTTAAGATTTTGTCATGCAGTGTAATTAATGTGGCAAATTCGTTTCAATGATTTTGATAAGACTATTAAGACTATTTCATTATAATGAATTTTCTATATTCAAGAGTCACGCACATTCTAGCACATATAAAACCAATTAATAAACTCCCGATGTAGTTATCAGTTTATTATATAGGTACACTTAACATTCTATAAGTGTCACTTGCAAGGATCAATTTCTTTAAAAGCTAAAAGATCATATACCTGGGCTTTTCTAAAATTGGGTAATATCAGTATTTGGCCTTTGATTTTTGTAAGGATTAACAAAAAAAAAATAATTGAAAATATGCATTTAATTTTCCGGCGCTTTTGGAATGTGACACTTATAGAATTATGACACAGGTGCCAATATAGAACACTTTTATATTTTTCCAGCAAAATCTTTGGGAATATGTGGGTATTACTATGCATATTACCCAGGGTTGGCAACCGTTTCATAAAGTTAGTGATAAGTGATAACGTTATTTCAACAGTATTTCGTTAGGTTATTTTAAGGTTATCGGTATCTTAGGTTATATCGTTAAGCTATTTTAGGGTTACGGAATTTTAAGTTATTTCGTTAGGGTATTTTAAGGTTAACGGGATTTTAAATAATTTCATTAGGATATTTTAAGGTTATCGGTATTTTACGTTTTTTCGTAGTATATTTTAAAGATATCAGATTATTATTTTTACCCTTAATAATAAGTTATATCAGTAATATATTATTTTAAAGCCTACAAATAAATAGTGATATATCTCTATATCGGTAACTCATTATATCATACATCCCTAATAAGTATTGATGTATCACAATATTAGTAACGTATTACTGTAGGTTTCTAAGTAAAACCAAGGTAAAGGGGTATCCATTGCCAGGCAATGCGTGAAAAAGGTCTAACCCATTACCAAGGTTTTGCTGGGTGGTTTTGTGCGTTCCCGATATTATGAGCATTTTTACCATTTTTTGAGATAATTATTTGCTTACTCTCATTTTACAAGACTTTACCCTAAATTACGGCGAACAAACTTAATATTATCACCGTTCGTATAGTTAACAATACCATTTGTAAATAATCAAAACAAACTCATACAAACCAATTTTATTTAATTAAATTTTTATGTTTTTTAGAAAAAAAAAAACCTAACGTAATTCTATTTCAGTTGGTTTAAGGTTAAGAAGAAGAATAAACCTTCCTCAAAAGTTATAAACATATTAAATTTGCAAATCAGACTAGATCTAGTTTCTGCCTTTTTATTTCGTTAGGGTATTTTAGGGATAACTGTATTTTAAGTTATATCGTTAGGATATTTTAAGGTTAGTGGTTTTTTAGGGTTAAAAATAGTTCGTTGAAAGGGTTTTGAATCGTTAACGGTATTTTACGATTAGTGTTTGCCAACCATGGTATTATCTGATAATACATCGAACCCCTACCAGTGCATTACCATGGACCCTTACCCGTGTATTACTTTGGATACCAAATTCAGATGTTTGTATGTTTTTTTGTATAAATAATTCGTTTTTCTATAAAACATTAAGCTTGTTCGTTTACTTACTACAAGTTACTACATTTACTACATCTGGAAAAATTCAATACAAAAAGTAAACAAAACTTTCCAATTGTAGTAAAAGTAGTTAGAATTTCGAGTAAACGAACACACTGATTATGAATTAAATAATTTGTAAAAGACCTGTAAATTTCAAATTAATATTCGGTTTAAAAAATAAAAACTTAGCCCTAGTTTATGTGTTTATTACGAATATGTTTATGTACCCGAGTAAAAAAAATTGATCTCGCGCAATATCTAATCATATCCAATTTGATATTGTTTAAGATCTGCTGTAATATCTAGGTGATCCAATTAGATCTCAAAATTGGGTGTATCCAATCATATCGTATTAGATCCCATTGTATATATAGGGATAAACTGAGATCAAGTTATATCTCAAAATTGGGAGGTCCAATGATATCTTTGGGGATAAATGTAGATCTAATTTGATCCGAAAATTGACGGATCCAGCTATATATTTGCGGATTAACTTAGATCTAATTTGATCCGAAAAATGGCGGATCGAATTAGATCCAGCTATATATTTGTGGATAAACTTAAATCTAATTTGATCTCAATTTTGGCAGATCGAATTAGATCCCTCAATATATTTGTGGATAAACTTAGATATAATTTGATCCGAAAAAGTGGCAGATCGAATTAGATCCAGCAATATATTTGGGGATAAAATTGGATCTAATTTGATCCGAAAAATGGCAGATCGAATTAGATCCAGCAATATATTTGGGGATAAACTTAGATCTAATTTGATCCGAAAAATGGCAGATCGAAAAAATGGGTTAATCTAATTATATAAAATTAGATTTAATACAAAAAGTTACATTTTATTTGATACCATTAGACAAAAATAATTCATTCAGATATCGCTCAGATTGCATTAAATTGTCCATTCTATTGAAATTACTTCTTCTTGCAAATTATTGTCACATCCAATTTTATATAATTACATTCAGGGAATTATGTAGGTAAAATCAACTGCAAATGACAGTTAAAATAACTGCATTTGCACTTAAAAAGGTGTAGACTACATTTTCAGTTAAATTAACTGCAATATGAAGTTATTTTTAACTGTTAAAAATCAACTGACAAATGTAGTAAAAACAACTACAAATGCAATTGAAACAACATACATGCAAATTATTGTAAAACTGTACAAACAACTGCAAATGTAATTAAAAAACATAAATAAAAATTAATTTAAAAATTATTAATTTAATAAAAAACAAATTTATGTAAACACTCCTAACTTAATTTTATTCTATTTAAAATTGAGAAATCAAAATTTACACTAATATCACTTTTATTTTTCACTAGTAAGATATTGTTGTAGATGTCCGTCTGTGAGGGATGAAATATGGCGTTGTTTGGCTTCCTTTTTTTCTCCAGGTAGAAAGAGATGAGAATATAAAAGAACTGAAAGAAAATAAATACAATAATTTTTAATAATCCCGTAAATAATTTTTAATAATCCCGTAAATAATTTATATTATAAAACTTACCTTATTATTTTAATAACTTAATAAAAAATATATAAACTTTTCCGTATTACGCGTCCTCACTCTTTGGCGTTGTTTTATGACTAAGACAAGAGAAAACATGTTCTACTCATATTCTTTCACTAGAAATTTCTAAACAACGCGTCATACACATGCTCCTGAATGCTTCGTGTGTGTGTACACACACTTGAAATATAAGTATTTGTAAAAAAAAATCAAAATAACTGCATAAAATAAATGTTACTACAATGTGGTAGTTTTTGTAGTTAGTTTGAAAAAATAACTGTCAAAAACATTGAAATATTTTGCTTTAAGTAAATTAACTACAATTGTAGTTAAAATAACTACAACCGCATTACTACACAAATAACTGTCATGTAGTAACTGCAGAACTTTTCTGAGTGTAGATAAACTCGTTTTTCGGATCGTATTTCATCATATTAGATCCAAGGTGGATCTAAGTTACTGCAGTACGATCCACCATTTTTCGGATAAAATTTTATTTTTTTGCAATATGAATTTCTTTTTATAAAATTAATATTTTTTTTCTATACATTTTTTTATAAAATTATATTTTTTTTATTAAATTGAAGTTTTTTAATAAAATAATTTTATTTACATCCTTTTGACGCTCTACTCCATTTCCAATTGTATCAAGATTTATCAATTGTGTTTCAGAAATAATCAATTGTATTTCAGAACTTATCAATTATTTTTCAGATTTATGAATTGCTTTTCAGAACTAGTCAATTGAATTTCAGTTTTATCAATTGTATTTCAGAAATTATTAATTGTATTTCTGAAATTCACAATTGTATTTCAGAAATTCTCAAAATGTATTTCAGAAATTATCAATTGTATTTCAGAAATTATGAAATGTATTTCTGAAATTTTCCTCTATTAACTATGAAATACAATCAACAAATTCTGAAATAGATTTGATTATCTCTGAAATGCAATTAATAATTTCTGAAATACATTCGATAATTTCTGAAATACAATTATAATTTCTGAAATACAATTAATAGATTCTGAAATACAGTTAATATTGTAGTTGCTGATGAGTTATTATATATGACAATACATTGTTTAATTGGTACCGTATATGATAATATATTGTTTAAATGGTACCATACATGGTATGTTGTTTAAATGATACGATATATCAAAGTATATGGTACTATACAATATATAGTAGCATATATTATCATATCTGGAACTGTACAAAAAATGTTGTTCATGAGGTACCATATATGGCCATATATTGTTTAAACGTCACCATATATGGTAATATATTGTTTAAATGATATCATATATCAATATATATTGCACTATATATAGTAGCATATATTATCATATCTGGAACTGTATTAAAAATGTAGTTCATGAGGTCCCATTTATGAGCATATATTGTTGAAATGGCACCATATATGATAATATATGGTTTAAGTGGCATCATATATGGTAATATATTGCTTAAATAAATAATTTACGGCCCTATGCTCCTTGCAGGAGTAAAAGGAACGAATATATATATATTGCTTAAATAACACCATATATAAATATATATGGCACTATATATAGTATTATATATTATCATATCTGGAATTGTATTACAAATTTTGATCATGAGATACCATATATGACCATATATTGTTTAAATGGCATCATATATGCTAATATATTGCTTAAATAACACCATATATAAATATATATTGCACCATATATAGTAGCATATATTATCATATCTGCAACTGTATTATAGATTTTGTTAATGAGGTACCATATATGACCATATATTGTTGAAATGGCAACATATATCATAATATATGGTTTAACTGGCCCCATATATAGTAATATATTGTTTAAATGATACCATATATAATTATATATTGCTAAAATGCCACCATATATATTAAAATATAGCTCTATATACAACTATATATGCAATAAGATCAGCCATGCTATGTAATATATAATCATATATACCATATCCAATATTATAAAGGCCGGTATCTAATTAGATGAAATTATATATGGCATAATATAAGGAAAATTTTTGGAAAAAGACGTCATATATAATTATATATGGATATACATAACGACATGTCTAATTATATATTGTAATATATGCCACATATGATTATATATAATTCTTTTTACTCGGGTATTTATAAAAATACTCTAAACGAAAGCAAAGTACAGTAGTTTTGCTTTAACTGCCGTTTTTTTAAGTACACATTTGCTATAACTGCACAAAATTTTGTTTTCGTTTCTATTTTACAAAATTATGTACGCAATTGTCTTCTTTAAGTGCACTTTTTGTACCTGCGCATTTAAGATAACTGCTTCATATTTTTGGCAGTTTTACATTATTTTCATAGAAAATATCACCGTTAGCTGCCTCTTGTGTTTTGCTTTGTTTTTCAATTCTAGGAAAAAAAACACATAAGATTAATATGTTGTCAACTTTTTTGTGACAAAAATGTCCTACTTTAGGCGTTTTTTAACCATAAAATTCGCAAGATTTGGTGCAAAGCACAAAGTTGTCATCATTAGCTTCATTTGTTTTGTTTGTTTTCAGTCTGTTTACCTGCACATTAAGGCAGGTAAACAATTTGACTTAGCTGCGTTTTTGGCTTACCTGCACAAAAATTCTTGCAAAAATTTGTTGTGCAGCTAAGTCAAAAGTACTGTAACGAAAATTTGTTTTTGTTTCCCATATATTTTTGACGAAAGTGATTGTCAATTTCTTTCGTTTAGACTATTTTCGTAATATATAAACAGGCCCTTAAACAAAATGTTTTTGAAAACTCCTTACCTGTAAGTTCAAAATAACGTCTTACTAGGTAAGGGGTTACATCGACTGACATGCCCTTGTTAAAATAATAGGTTTTCTAATAGATATGTAAGTGGTCACCTACCTTTATTTCTTCTTATAAAACTCATTACTGGGTAATAGAAGGTTTTTCTGGGATATTTCGCAAACCACAATGACGATTAAAATAATTAAACATCCAAACATCAAATAGAAACATTAAAATTTTAAAAATTGATATAATAAGGAAATTTGGCTCTCTCATTTTTGTTTACTCCCATATATTTTGTAAGCCCCTTAGCAGTAAAACCTTTTTTAATTTTAACCCCTTTTTTAGCATATTTAGGTTTTAAAATCGTTTGCCAAAAAGAAACAAATGAATATAAAAACAATCAAAATTCTTAAATCCTTATATAGTTATTTTCTTATTAAAACATTTGACCAAAAAGGGAAATAAACAAACAAAACAAACATTGTCGGTACAATCTACTCAATGGCATAATAGGCTTCTTCATTATCACCATGAACACAATCATCATTTATTAACCCAAAACCCACTAACAACAATTATAAAGATTTTTTTGTTTTTTGTTTTGAAGTTAAATAAAAACAATCTTAAGACAAGTGAAAGCATAAAAGCAAAAAGCCCCCTCTTTAGCTGGCAATAGTATATTTTATTCCTTCTGTTGTCAGGGTATATTAAACTATGGGCTAAGAATCCCTTAATAATGAAAAAAACGAAAATTTAGCCATCTATTTAAAAGAAAATTTCGTATTTTCATATAAAAATCATCCCACATTCAAGGAAATGATAAACTACCGGTAAGCTTTTTTAGAACCAGTTTACAACTCCATGTTTCAAGAACTGATTGCGCTAGAACCGATTCAATGGTATTTATTTCGGAACCGGTTCCGGGGAACTAAAATATAAGACATAACTGAACAGTTTCGGAATTGGTACTAAAAACCGGATTTTTTGGACCAAACCCTATTTATGAAAAGATCCGTAACAAATGTGAATTACTTCAGCAAATCCGGATCCAATTATGCAAACAAAATGTCTTTAGTATGATTTCCATGTATTCTCCAAAAGAAAATTTGATCATAATCTTAACTGTACCCTATGAATTTTGATTTTTTGGAGTCAATGTCCAGCTTGTCCTCCTAGTGTCTACCAAATGTTTCTCTGAAATTTTGCGTCTTACAGAACATGACGTTTTTAGGAAAAGTTTAATGCAATTTTCTTTGTGGGGGTACTTTAGGTATACAGTCTTTGGACTTCTTCAAATCAATCTATAAACAATAATATCAAATGGATTAGCAAGTTTGTCTACTTTTTATCAATAAAGATCTCTGCTAATGCACTCTTATTCATAAAACCTTCAATTGTTCGCCGAATTAAAAACCTAGAACTATGTTTCACCCACAATAAAATATTGCATAACTCTTTTCTAAAAACTTGCTTTACTTAGTCATGCAAAATTGGTTGCACGAGACATGTGTAGGACTTAAAACATCTAAAAAGATCAGTAACTTCAAAATAAAATCAAAATTCCACTAATGCAGTTTAAATCAATATTGAATTTTTTCATGGAGATAATATGGAAATAATAAAAAGGAACATATTTTTTGCATAGTAGCGTCTTAATTTACAAAGGTTAATGAAATCTCTTCTATATATTTGTATAAAAACTGTTGTCATTAAAATCCAAAATTTTTTTCCAAAAATAGAGAATGAATGAAAGAATGAATTATTTTATTAATACAAAATTTTCCCAAAATATCTTTTTTTTCAAAAATGCGTCTTATTAATAGAAAAATAAAGCATTTATCGAAAATACCAAAATTTTAAAATCTCCAACAAAAAACCCGACCCAAGCATCACTAAACCGTAATTATTTCGATTTAAATGTGTAAAAAATAGCAAAAATTCTCTACAAATGTGAAATAATAACGAATAGCTATAACGGTGTCAACTGACAATTACCTCTACTACCCTATGGAGGGAAAAAAATTTTAAATATGTATGTCGACTGTTGCTGAAGTAATCCGCAATTTCCTAAGTCAACCTATAATTATTTTGGCAACTGTATACAGAGAGTATACCGAGAGTATACAGACTTCCGTGGGCGAGCCTATAGGGGGATTTGGGGAAAAAATTTAAATATTCACAAAGTTATCCAGCAAAGACAGACATTAAGCGAGTAAGTAGCACACAAAGCATTTCACTACTTACCAGGCCATTTACACGCTTAATTACTTTTGTTCGCGTTATCCCAAAATTCATGGGTCGTCATTACCTTCTCGCTTACAAAAAAAATTGGGAATAACGAGTTACCAGCGTAGTTACCCATAGTGAAAGAATAAATGGTTACCCAAAAGTGAGGAAATAAGTTTTTATCCAGAAGTTAGGGAATAAGTGCCTACCCTACATTGTTAAACAATTTGTTGCTAGAAGTTCGAAGAGAAATATGCTTAAATCTTTAAATATATAAATCAAAAGTAACTAAGAACATCTTAAAACTTCAGATATTTGAGTTCGAGGTCAGTGATTTTTATTATAAATATTCTCCTTATAAATCAATATTTCGATATTTTTTGAATATCATCCTCAGGATTCTTCCCTAAAATTTAATTTTAATATAATTAACTCTGCTAAGATAACTTTATATAAGCAGGGTTAATAGCGGATTAAATATACGTGACATCGAATTTCGCAACAAAAATATTTATGACAAAGAGGAGATAAGAAGACAAACAAAAAATCTAAAGTAGAATGTTTGTATGTCTGTTTGATCACTTCTGAGAGTAAATTATCATATAGAGACAATCTGACAATAAAATATAAACAATAATACAATTTAATGGAAAAAAACTGATGAAGCCTCTCCATAAAAAAATACAGAAACTAGATCTAGTTTAATTTGCAAATTAATAATATGTCTCTAACTTTGAAAAAATGTTTATTCTTCTTCTTAACCTCAAACCTACTTAATTAAAATTAATAAAAATGCATATTAATTACATATTAATTGCATTTGGTCTATATGACGCATTTGAAGAAACAACACTTTACTAGAAAAATAAAAATGCCCTGCTGGCAGTCCGTCTTCGATATACACAAATTGCCTACACTTGTATGTAAAAACCATAAGTCAGTGTGGCAACATTTGTGAAAAAGGTGACAAAGAGGAGATAAGAAGATAAATAAAAAATCTAAAGTAGAATGTTTGTATTTCTGTTTGATCACTTCTGAGAGTAAATTATCATATAGAGACAATCTGACAATAAAATATAAACAATAATGCAATTTAATGGAAAATCACTGATGAAGCCTGTCCATAAAAAAGGCAGAAACTACACTAATAGAAAAAAGTCCGTAAAAAATTTAGTAAAAACTACTAAAAATTAGTTAAAAATGATGCTGTAGAAAAAAACTGCTAAATTAGCAGATTATTTTTGCTATATATTAGTAATATAGGAACAGCAAAACTAAAACTGTTAAATATACAGAATTTTAGTTATATATGAGCTAAATTTTTGTAAATGGAGATTAGCAAATTAACCTGCTAAAATCAGCAAAAAATTTTGCTAAATAATTAGTAGCCTAAAAAATCACCAAAAAATTTAAAATTTTCGAAGTTTTTTTTCGATTTTTTTTTTAAATGCAAATAAAAATCGAGCCTTTTGAAAACAGCAGTTTACAATTTTTTAGCAAATATTTCTGCTGATTTTAGCAGAATAGACTGCTATTTGCATTCAACTAAATTTAGCTTAAAAATAGCAAAAATTTTGTAGATTTAACAGTTTATTTTTGCTATTTTTAGTCTACAAATATTTAGCAAATTTTTCTGCAGATTTTACAGTACAATTTGCTATTTTCAATTAACTAAAAGTTAGCCTAAATATAACTAAAATTCTGTAAATTTAGCAGTTTTAATTTTGCTGTTCTCATTTTACTAGTATTTAGTAAAAAAATCTGCTAATTTTAGCAGTTTTTTCTGCAGCATCATTTTTAACTAATTTTTAGTAACTTTTTCTGCTATTTTTACGGATTTATTTCTATGAGTGTAGATCTAGTCTAATTTGGAAATTAGTAATGTGTCTATAACTTTGAAAAAAATTGTATTCTTCTTCTTAACCTCAAACCTACTTAAGAAATATATTAATTGACAACAATTTTCCCAGAGAACTTTAACGTTATGTACTTCAGATCTTTAATGAATTTCATGGTTCTCGAAGTTAGTGTGTTGTCTAGGGTTTGGGGTTCGGGAATTCCCGGGCGGGAATTCCCGGGAAAAGTTTGCCGGGAATTCCCGGGAAAATAATATATTTTTCCCGGGAAAACGGGAAATTTTTAAAATATTAAATTTTTTAAATTGTTTTTGTTTCGAATAGGATTTTTTAATTTAAGTCATAAAAAACATTTTAAATACCAAAACAAAAATGTCATTGTTAAAATCTTTTAAAAGGGAATACATTTATTTGACACGCAAATAAAACTTTGCCAAGTAATTAGGAGCATTTCAACTAATAAAGATTTTTCGCATAACTTATTCAAAATTTAAGTAGTAAAACTTAAAAACTTGGTAAAATGTTTAAAAGAAATATGAAAAAAAGCTTTGTTTCTTATAAATAATCGCCCTTACTATCTAAATTTTTCAAATGTATAATTTGATGTATATATTGTATAATTTAGGTAAAGTCGACTTTAGTTAAAATATTGGGTGGCAGTATACCTTGACTTCGTTTATTTTTGAAGCGTTCTGATTGGTTAATTTATTTTCAACCAATCAAAATATTTGAAAATATAAATATTTTTGTAAGGTTTTCATACACAAAATGAACAAAACCGTTTGATTAAAAATAAAGTCGACTTTAAATTTAAAATACTCCTTTATATTAAGGGTCAATAATTTTATAAGTAACGTTTTCATTAATAAATGTGAAAAGAAAAGACTGGTTAACGGTGGTATCTAAATTTGGTTATCCGACATCTAAATTTGGTTTACAAAAAAAAAAAAAAAAATTGATGGTCATGCAACTTCTCTTGAAGAAAACAACAACAAGAATAACGTTTCAGCTAAAATTAGCAAAGTACCCGAAGAAAAAAGTGTAAGCTGAATAGGCATTAAAGGTTTTATGGTAGGGCAAACATTTCCTGAAATGGTATCCAAATTAGCCGCAGTCAATCCGCATCATAACTAGATCTTCGTTTATTCGAGAAAGTTTTTATAATAAAAACCTGGCATTGCAAAAAAATGAAACCGATGTAAAGAACATTAAGGGTTTTCACAAGGGGTGTACTATTTGTTGTATCGTTGTATCGTCCTAACAAAAAACAGAGTTGTTAAAAATTAAATTGAAAAAATACAACATTTGAGAATAGCACGATACAACATTTTTACGTATGTTTATTGTCCTATGTTTGAGTGTGCTAACAGATAGAAAACTGAATAGAAAATCGTTGTTAAACACAAATAAAAATTTTAACAACTCTGTTTTTTGTTAGGACGATACAACGATACAACAGATAGCACACACGTTATGAACAACCTAATTATATTAAATTACTACAATCATGTAAAAGATATCATGATAAAAGAAATATCGAGCAATATTTCTAACAATAGGAGATTTACTATAATCTTAGATGAATGGACAAGAATATCACAAAAGAGATATTTGAACATATGTATAAACGGAAATAATTCATTTTATAACCTGGGGTTGGTTTATATATCAGGAAGATGTAATGCTGATGAAATAAGAAGAATTGTAGAAATAAGACTACAAGACTTTTATTTGTCTTTGGAAAATAACATTGTGGCCACCATATCTAATGGGCCAAGTGTAGAGTTTGCTAAAAACCGAAAAAATTGAAAACCGCGGTTTCGGTTTTTCAAAATTGAAAAAACCGCGGTTTCGGTTTTCTTGTGATATTAATTGAATTGTTATAAAATAATTTAATATGTATAAAATTAAATTGTATAAAAATTAAAAATTAAACATTTTAATACATATTTATTAAAATTCGATTGAATTTCTCACTCGAATAAAGCCAATAAAGCCATAACCCGGGGGAAAAATGCGGAAACCGTTATACATTAAAATTTGTATTCTTTTTTCGGCAAATAAAGCTGTATTTAAAGAGTTAAATCCGAAATTTAGCAGTTTTTTTAAATAATATAATAATAAAATTTTATACAATAAATTTCGCGGACTACGAAATAAAACTTTTTGAAAAATAAGCGGTGAAAATCTGAACTGAATACGTGAAACTCAATACATGACTTTTTGGTGCAATTTTTTTTCTAAAATTATAACCCTCAGGAGCTAAGCCCTTTTCGAAATTCAAGACTCAATAATATGTAATTTAATTAACTATTTTAATTGTTTTAGTATTTTTTAAAAACCGACTTATTTTTGTCGGTTTCGGCTTTGAGGCTTCAAAAACCGCGGTTTCGGCTTCGATGAAAACCTAACAGCAAACTCTAGCCAAGTGTGATGAAACGGTTTGTTTCCGACAGTCCAGTAGTAGGTGCTTTCTGCTGGAATCATGCAATTCATTTGGCAGTGCTGCGAGTAATTTATGTGAAATCAAATGTTCAACATTCTGATATTTTTTACTTTGAATTCTCACTACACAAACTGCATTTGTACTGAAATAGTTTTTTTTTTTAACAAAAATTACTTATATAGGTGGTTTTCATTAACAATTTTGTTCAAAAATATTTCCCGGGATTCCCGGGAATCCCGGGAATTAAATTTTTTCATTCCCGTTTCCCGAGAAATAAAAAAGTCCGGGAAATCCCAAACCCTAGTGTTGTCTCAAAAAATGACATATGCGAGCTCTCAGTAATCAATTTAATTCAGACAAGCCTCGTGGTGCATATAACAAAAAATCCTTTGATTGTTCTCTCCTACACAGAGCGAATTTTAAGTTTTAATGAAAATTTGTATTAAACTAAAGAAGTTTTTTCTTGAAGTGGAGGAAAAATTCCTTAAATTATACATTCAAAATAATATTTCTGTTGGCTGAACAGAAAAATTTGTTACTTTAACAAAATTTATTCTTTTTTCTTGGCTTAAAATAACATTTGTTGATTTTAAAACATTTTTTTGGTAAATTTAACAAATCTAAATTTAAGTAAAAAATTAGTAAAACCACAATTTTCGTAAAATTGGGTAAAATTTTGGGTCCCGGGCCCTTCCCGGGCCTAGTCCATAACATCTACCGGCATGTAAGGACACTCCCAAGGCGCTAATATTTTGTCCCTTTTGCTCTATCTCCCATAGTTTTCGAGATATGGGTAATTTTAAGAAGTGGACAATTTCAGTAAAAAATTTCCGAGGGCCCAAGGCCCCACCAAGTTCCATTTTTGAATAGAGATAACCTTTTCACCGGGGTAGTATATGGTTAGGGGTTGTCGAAATTTTCATCAATGGTTCTCTCTTAGTTTTAGAGATATGGGCTATTTTAAAAAATCGGGAAGGAAAGAAATAGCGCCATTTTAAAACTTCGGATATATTGATGGGGCCATTTACCGGGTAATAACGGAAACATGAAAATATTATATTTTAAGAATAAAGTATATAAAATTTAACGAATGGTTTTTTTTTTAATTAGTTTAAATACAGAGAATTTTTAGTATTGCGTTAAATGAAGATAACTAAAATCTTTGCCTAAATCAGTGTTTCAACTAAAAAGTTGTAACAAATTAGTCAAATCGATTTGAAACCCGTTTGACTAATTTTTTACTGACGTATTATTTTAAGTGTATGAAAAGCTTCATAATTTTTATAAACCCCCTTTTTAATGAAACTTTTTTATTGGCTGTATGAAATTTTTTATAAATATTTTGAAAATGCTGTTAAAACTTTATGAAAAATTGCATAAAATGAATGAAAAGTTTCAATTGACGAATTCCAGTGAAATTTCATTAATTCAATGTGGCAATTCATAGAAGAATTTTATATAGAAAAATGTATTTTAAGAATCAGGAAGATTTCTTATACGGTAACGTTGCCATAAATAAACGAGTTCTTCAAAATAAATATCCAGGAAATCTAAGTGGTTTTCTACGGAGGAGTCCTCACAATTCGAGTAATATTTATGTAAAGAGTCTTTTGAATGTTAGGGGTGAATTTCTCAAAATCTAAAAGTTATCGTAATAAATTGCTGTTCGGATCTTAAATTTTGTTAAAGAAATTGTTAGAGATTTTATTATGAAACAGTCATCAGAATCCGAAATATTTTTCATAAAACTAAATCCCTAAAATCTTGAAATTACATGTCGTAAAATACAATTCGGCAAGTATTTTCAAAATATATATAGCAAAATTCCCTATGTGTATTTATACAGAGGGAATTTTGCTGGGCGAGTTTTTATGGAATTTTTCAGTAAACCAATGAAGTCTTCTGTACAAAGTAAATAAAAATATCTTAAATTTGATGAAAAATTTTATATATTTTACGAATCCCGATTTAATAAAACTTTTTCATTGAGTGGATGAAACTTTTAATAAATAAAATGAAATTTTTCACAACATTTTTAAAAATTCTTTAATGCAATCAAAAGTCTCAATGGAAAAGTTCAAGTGCAACATCATTGGTTTTATGCAAAAATTCATTAATATCATAATAGTGATGAAAGTTCAGGATTCATTTTAGGTTTTTCTTCGGATATGTTTACTTTTGTATTTATTTATTTTTTAAAAAGAAGCAAAACTCAGGAAATTCGTCATATTAATTTGCTACTTTCTTTCAAAAGAAGATAGAGGACAAATAAAAATTGGTGAGAGATGAAGCGTTTCCAATATAATTAATATATATATTAAAATAAAATTATAATTTAATTTAATTTAATTTTTATTGGTTTCCAAAACAACAAGATTTACAATCTTATGATTATAGTAATGGATTTTTACAACGTTTAGTTAAAAAAAAATGTATGAAGGGATATGTTTAGATAAAAATATTTAATAACATAATAATAATAATAATAAAACAATAACACTAACATTAAAAACAATAATAATAAGAATAAAAACAAAATTTTCATTTGACCAAGCAAAAAATAAATAAATAAATCAATATTTCAGACACCAGTAGTGCGATTCTCTAACTTTCTTAACGATTTTATCGAATTCGTTAACTAACGATAATTGTCGGTTGAATTACCGAAAAAGTGATTCACTATATTTTGGTTAACGATATTATTCATTAGAAAGGGTTACCGACAAATTTCGGTAGAAATAAAAAATGCCAAACAATTCGATACAAAATATTTGTAAATAAAAAAACAAAATAGAAAACAACATTTGTATCAAGAATTTTTTTTTAAACCGGCGAACAAGAGAGCTTTTTTGTGGTTTTTTGCTTGCTATCGGGCTTAAAAAATATGGAATACCGTTCCATATAGTTATTTTTTAAATCGCGAAAGTCTAAATGCGTTAAATTTAAAGTGTATTTTTTCACCCTATAGCAGTATTTTAATATAATCCATAAGGTAAGTGTATATAATAAAAGTGACTGGAAATTTAATTAAATGTGTTTTTAAAGGCATTATGCGCCCCACCGCGGTTCTTGTTTTTTTTTTTTTTGTAATTGTGAAACTGTTAGATCGTTAGTGAAATTATGGTTATTCAAGTGAATTGTACGTATTCAAAGTTGAAATAAAACCCGTTAATCAGTTACAAAGTCAGTGGCACTTTTTTGCGATTACCGTGATTTTCCCTGCTTTTGCATTTTAAATTTGTTCAGTGATTAAATTATTGTATATAAAGTTGAGTGATACGAAACTTTCCCGGTTTGCATAAGTGAGATATTTCGCACGTCTTTCTATTGATTACGCGTTGAAGCAAAAAATAAAATAAGCTAATTTCAAATTGGAAAACCACACATAAATCGCGTTAATCTCAAAAATTTGTCATTAACTTTGTAGCTGACTCCCGGCGATTTTTTCAATCACGTATACGCACGACTTACTTGAATAACTTTAATTTCACTAACAATTACACAGTTTACCAATTAAAAACCGCAAAAGAGCGCGTAACGCTTCGCTTTTTAAAGAAATTTAAAAAAAAAAATGTTCAGTCGCATTTATAACACACACCTAATGGATTCAATTCCAATACTTTTATAGTTTAAAAAGTATACATACGTTAAATTTAACGCGAAACGCTAACCGCGATTCGAAAAAATATGTGATCCGGTATTCTATATTTTTATTTTCTGGTTAGTTTGAAATAAGTTATTTTATATCCCAGCAAAAAAAAAAAAAGACATGAATTTAGCAGCACTGCAGAACTAGAAGTACATTTTTAGTGCTACTTGTATAAAAGTAACGGTAATGAAAATCCATGTCTAATTTTGCAATGAATATTAAAATTGGTTTGATTTCAATTGCTTGAATATATTGGAAATGAAAACATATTTCATTACAACTACATATATACAATGGTAATGACAATGATTAATGATCATTACAAAAAAAATATTTGACTCCAAAAATGTTGTCTATTTTTTCTGCCGGGTTGTTAATAATTATCACTGACAAAAAATTCAAAAGCACGAAAAAAAGAAAGTAAATCCCTAATTGAATTAATTTGATGCAATTGAATTGCAACGACCTAATTGGGTTAATTTGATTTATGCATGTAGGGTGAAAAGATACATTAATAATTTTAAGCACTAAGCCATGCTAAATATTGGAAACTCTTATTTGCAGTGATATATAATGGTATTCCATTTATGTTCTATGAAAAAATCTACTAAAATCCTTGTGTTCGCGATTTCTAAGAATTTTAGTCCACTAATTAGCAGGCTAAAATTTTTTTTAAGAATTCATTAAGCTCGATTCATAATGCAGCGTGGAGTACCCCAGCATTGTGAATCGAGCTTAATGAATTCTACTTTAGAAGAAATAAATTAGCTTAAAAGGATTTTAAAATCGATTATTAGTGCCTGTTATTTCAAGCAATTTATTCCTATCTATGCTTAGATATGTTATCTACCGCGTAGGCGAACAAAAACCAGTGGGTATCAAAGCACTGATAAGCATCTATTGCTTGAAATTAAGAGCATAAGCAATTCACTGTAAAACGAGGGCCATTAACTAGCTAACCATATCACAATGCTCTAAAATGCAATCTTTAAAACGCCAGTTCCTTATTCTTAATTTAAATTTTTATGAAATTTGCACTCATTTTGCAATTATTCACATTTTTTTTGCTCATCCGTTACCTTATCTACAACTTTTTTTCTGTCGTTAACTTAACAATAATTGTCGAAAGTTAACGATATTATTTAACGACAAAATTCGGTAGAAAAAGTTATTGAATCAGTTTTAACGACAATTGTAGATAAATATCGAATTTTGACAATCTAACTACCGAAATTTGTCGTTAAAAAGTTAGAGAATCCCAATACAGGGTATATTAAACTATCATTTAACTATAAAATTCAAAAAATTTTTTCTTAAAATGCAATGCGTTGCTTATAAACTGAATGGATGATGGTAATGAGTTCCAAAGACGTATTGAATTAACACAAAATTGCCACTTGGATACAGAATTTTGAAACAATATATGGTTAATGTCCTTGGTTCTTTGGGAGTTCAAAAATTGAAGTCTATCAAATAGATATGATGGCTCCTGGGTATATATAATTTTTTGTAACAAGATCAAAGTTCTTATCTTCAAAAGATCATTAAAAGTAACTCCAAAAAGTTTTCTTGAGTAGGAAGAGATAGGGTAAATTTTTCTTAAGTTGAAAACATACCTAAGTAGATTTAAGTTTTTTACTACTTTTAGTATCACAACTTGCATACATTTCGCATCCGTATAGTAATTCAAGTTTTTTAAATCCATCCAATAAAAGGAATATTTTGATAATCAGAACTAAAAACGATTTAAGTTAAATTTAACTTAGCTATGTACGAAATTTTGTTTGAAAATTTTTTACTTAAGTGAAATTGTAGAACAAATTAATTCTTAGTTCTGGCACATAATCGTTTCTTCTAAAAAACTACAAAAGGCTTTCGTTACTTCCGTAAAATTACTCAATTTTGCCGAATTTTTCACACTAACATGAATTTTTTCACAAGTGGTCACAATATTCTCAGTGGAACAATAAATGGGCAAAAATTGGTTGACAAGTGGTTAATTATAAATGTTTCGGTTGATATAGCAACCCTATTGATTATAAATACGTGACGTATGAGTAATAAACAAAATTTTAAAATTTCGACAGCTGGAACCGGCACTGATTTATAAGGAGAATATCTATAATAAAAATCACTGACGTCGAGCTCAAATATCTGAATTTTTATTAACTCTTTCAGTACCCGTATACACTACAGTGTACACATTTTTAAAATAATATATAAAATTTGATAATGCAAAAAAACCTTATATTTTTTGCAACTAATTTTATTAGACTCTTGGCCTTCAAAAAAAAATCATTGTATGTATAGGCAGTTCAACATGGCAATAAAGTCGCGATATTTGTTAATGATGTCTAATTTTTTGAATATACACTAAAAGTTCTATAATTGTCACCTACTTTAAATGTCGGTGTGCTTTAATTGTCACTCCTTTGAAGGTCGGAAAATTTGATTCATGTATAGGGTGACCAGTCGTACTGATTTGATCAGTACATGTACTGATTTTTGGTCACGTGTACTGATGATCTGTACTGATTTGTTAAAATTTGTACTGATTTTTGGCATTTAAAAAAATATTAAATTTTTTTAGGAAAAAAGGGCAAAACGCAAGTAAAGGGTTTTTCAATAAGAGCGCTACAAAAGTTTTTTTAAATAAAACAAAAACGGTTTTGGATATCAATGAAATTCTTCATTCCTGTGAAAGTACGTTCGATGCCATTATGTATGGAAATCGATCTCTTTGCGTGGCCACTACGGGCACGCTTGCAGAAGTCCAGACGCTGAACGCAATTTTCGACGGTTTTCAAGCATAAATCGGCCGATATTCGTACGAAGTTCATCAATCGTCGCTGGCTTGTTAGCATAGACCATAGATTTGACTTAGCTCCACAGGAAATAGTCCAACGCCGTCAATTCGCACGACCGAGGCGGCCAATCGAGTGGACCATTTTGTGAGATAACACGTTCTCCAAACTTGGTTTGCAATAAATTGATTGTGACATTCGCTGTGTGGCTTGTGGCGCCGTCCTGTTGGAACCACATGTCTTCCAAGTCCATATCATCCAATTGGGGCCAAAAATATTCGGTTATCATTGAATGGAAGCGATTCCCATTCACAGTAACGTGCCGGTCTTGATCATCAATCATAGTAAAAATGATTTTTATATAATCATATATGATTTTTATATAATCGTTTATGATTTTATACAATTATAACTTGTCAAGTATTGTGAAACATATATTTTTATATGATTATATCAAAAGATATTTAATTATATAAAATTATATTAATCAGATCCACCATTTTCCGGATCAAATCATGTATGGGTTAATATAATTATATAAAAAATATATTATTTGATCCGAAAAATGGTGGATCTGTTTAATATAATTTTATATAATTAAATATCTTTTGATATAATCATATAAAAATATATGTTTCAAGCTATAATTGTATAAAATCATAAATGATTGTATAAAAATCATATATGAATATATAAAAATCATTTTTACTAGGGTAGTTTTGAGTGTTAATTTTCAAAAATATTTATAACTAATTTTTAAGAACCCATTCGTTAAATTTTACAAAATTTATTATTAAAATATAATATTTTCATGTTTCTGTTATTACCCGGTAGATGGCGCCACCAATGTATCCGTAGCTTTAAAGATTGTGCTATTTCTTTCCCTCCCTTAAAAAGGCCCATATCTCGAAAATTTACGAAACTTTCGACTACCCCTAATCGAATAATACCCATATCCAAAAATGAACCATGATGGGGCCTTGGAACCCCGGGAATTTCTTATAAAAATTTTCCACTTTACAAAATAGCCCGTATCTCCAAAACTAAGCGAGATAAAAACACGAATAAATTTTGTTAAAGTAAAAAATTTTTCTGTCCAGTCAACAAACGTATTATTTTGAGTGCACATAAGAATCATGTAATTATATATTATATGGCTATTCATGACAAGACATTACTATGTATGACTATATATAAATTTTTCAGATCGGGATTATTTAAGAATCACTTAACTCGGGAAACCGAAAACACAACTACGCTCTTCAAATAATAAATACTATAAATGTGGAAATGAGACTGAAAAACGATTAGTCTTCAAGACTTTTGGGGCTGATTTTGCTACAGCCTTTTCACCCTCTTCATTTGAGACTAGGACTTTAAAAAGTTTCTTTCCTCTGTCACATAACTAAATTTCAGCGCAAGGCGTGGTTTACCATGGTAACTTGTTAAAGAAGATATGAATTGTTGATGTTTTGTGAGTGCTGTCGTGCCATACTTACCTACTCAAGAAAGGTTATGAGGGAAACCTAGAAAATTTGAAGCGTGTGAAGTTAAATTTAAAAAATAAATTTAAAGCTCACATTTTCAAATTGCCTTTAATGGGTTAATCAATTCAAAACATAATATTCTTTAAATTTAACTTCACAAAGTGTGAAGTTAAATTCAAAAAATAAATTCACGAAATAAATTCTAGAAATAAATTAAAAAATAAACTCAAGAAATAAATCCAAGAATAAATTAAAAAATAAATTCAAGAAATAAATTCAAAATATAAATTCAAAAATAAATTAAATAAATAAATTCAATATTTTTTTAAAAATTTCAATTTTGAACAGACGTGAATGGGGTTTGGTCATATCAGTGGATGCGGCTGAGGGAGCAGATTTCAATTCTGAGCTCACTTTATTCAAAAGTTGCTCAGGAAAATAGCCATAAATTTTCAAAAATGTTAAATTAAAATTTTTAAACATGACAAGTTCAGGTGGGCCCAGGGCCAATTTCGAACAGACGTGAATGGGGTTTGGTCATATCAGTGGACACGGCTGAGGGAGG
>CATLKA010000117.1:0-18646 GCA_949987735.1 Leucophora obtusa
AAGAGCATCATTTATTTTTGGGTTTATGATTGCGACAATCATATTATGAAATACCTTTTTCTATCATAATATGATCCCTTAATTAATACATTATGATTCCAAACTGATCCCAATATTATCATATTATAGTCTTGTATATCATACTATGATCCCTATAGTTTTTTCCCAGCATTCTTTTAAAGGTGAGTGAAAAAGCTGTGCACGATTTGTTTTATTCACAATAGTACATTTATTTATTAAATGACTAATTTACAAACTTAAATAATTTAAATTAATTTTAATTATCACTTATATATAACTAAAAATAAATTATGGAAACAGCTGATAACAGCGCGTAGAAAAATATTGTTAAAAATACAATTTTACAATGCATCCGAAATGATCATAACATGTTCTCAGTGATCATATTATGTCCCTAATGATCATAATATATTCCTCATGATCATATTATGGTAATGAAGAAAATGTTGTGATCATTTGGGATCATTATATGATCACCGGGAACATAATATGATCAGTACGAAAATATTATGATCATTTCGTCGTGCACTTAAATTTTTTTTTTAATTTTGCACTTTTTTTCAATATTTTTTTTTCGTACAAAACTAAAGTCTATCACACTTCTTATTATAGACGCTCTGAAAAAAAATTAAAAAAAATAATTTATTTTTTCACTTAATATATAGCATAGCATAATAAACAATAATTTTATTTAAGGATTGCTTGACAATCTATATCTTTCTAGACTTCTTGGCTAGAGCGATTTCTTTCTTCCAAAATCAATGTCGCTATTAAAATGAATACCAATAGGATATTTTTCTATTTTTTAAGTATTTTTTTTAATACATATATTTTATATTATTTATTTTAGTGCTTCTTACAACTTCTTTTCACAAAATCTTAAACAAGACTGACGCTAACTGATAGATGACGCTCTTTAAAAAATATACTGATCATCTCATGGTTGTCGAAACTATACCAAAGATTGTGAACATGATCTCTCTCAACTCAAATAATAATATGATTGCAATTCGAAGAGAGGAATATGATTGTCCAAATAATATATGATTGTAGACGAGAAAAAAATTATGATAACCGACAAAAAGAGAGATTTTAACTATAAAATGATTATAGGCGACCATATCATTTGTAAAGTATGATTAATACATTGATAATTTGATTGCAACAACCATGTATGGCAGTAGAAACTATATTTAGGTAGCTGTGATCATATTGCAACCATATCTTTTCTCTGCGTGTGCTTTTTTAAATAACTGTCATAATAGTTGTTTGTATTTTCCAAAGAAAAACAATTATAATTACGTTTAAAAACAACCTCTACAAATAACTACATAAACAACTGTCATGTAGTAACTGTCAAACTTTATTGAGTTTATTATTAAATAATTGTAACAATTATAATATTATTTTTTTTAATAATATAATCTTTAAATTATCATATTATGATTGCTAATTTATCCCAAATTTATAGTTCTGCATATAATACAATGATCTTCGACTGAGATACTACTCAGTTTGTTCAGTTTCGTCAGAGTTCCGCTTCCTTTGGAACAAAAACAACGATCGCTTCTTTTGTTTCAAAAAAAAAAAACTGTGCACTGAAAATATTGCAGTAACTGACTGTAGTTTATTTAAAAAGTTATCCGCACATTTATTTTTAAATTCCCAGCAAAAAAAGAAATGCAGAAGAAGTAGAAAAAGTACTACAATTGATGACCTAGATGTACTTCTTTTTTAACATACACACTAATGATTTTAAATGATTGATTAAAGAAAGCTATTTTTCACCAAATAAAAGTTAAAAAAAAATTCTTCGCAAAAAAAATTATATTTTTTTATTTTAGAAAAGTTTTTTATTGGCGCCAGCGGGTATCGAACTTGCGACATCACGATTGCTAGTCTAGGGCTCATAAAAACACCACTTTGTGACCGCGAGATATTGGTCCTTATTCTCTTCAATAAAATTACTTATTACATAATTGTAAAAGGTGCACTCCAATTCAACATTGTTTTCAGTACTAATTTTACAGGCGCATAAAAAGCAATTTCTCACCATTTTTTATATATACAGTGGGGAGCATTATTGAGTACATGTCAGCACTTGAGGAAACTTACAAATGCAGGCATAAAAATATCGGACAAGGGGACTAAAGTATACTTTTCAGAAAGCAAAAGGTTCGCTTAATCTAAATCTGGCCTCAGAAATGACCTTCCATATCAGACTTTCGAGCTATATAAATGGGAAAAACTTTACTTTTCTTCAAAATATTTCAAATCGTATGTTTCCTCGAAAAATATTTTTAACAAGATTTGTAACGGCATCTGAATATACTACTCTTCCTCTTTAAAATAGTTTTTGAATTCTTTTGATAACATAGTTTTTTACGGATATATCGTTTTTTGAAATTCGGGTCTTTTATTTTTTTTACAATTTTACTTTGAAATTGCGGTGAAGGCCCAAATTTCAATAAACGATATATCCGTAAAAAAATATGTTATCAAAAGAATTCAAAAATCATTTTAAAGAGAAAGAGTAGTATATTCAGATGCCGTTACGAATCTTGTTAAAAATATTTTTCAAGAAAATATACGATTCGAAATATTTTGAAGAAAAGTTAAGTTTTTCCCATTTATATAGCTCTAAAGTCTGATAAGAAAGGTCATTTCTGAGGCCAGATTTAGATTAAGCGAACCTTTTGCTTTCAGAAAAGTATAGTTTAGTCCCCTTGACTGATATTTTTATGTCTGCCCTTGTAAGTTTCCTCAAGTACTGACATGTACTGAATAACGCTCCCCACTGTACATATTTTTAAAAATTTTAAAATTAAAAAAATGTTGAATTTAAACAAATTAATTGTAAATATTAAAAAAAAAATAATAGAAAGTAAAAAAATTAAAAAAAAAATATTGGTCCCGCCGGGAATTGAACCCACGACCCTCTGTTTGGAAATGCCAAATAATACCAAAATCACTTTTTACGATCACTTTTAGAGCAATTACTCTTTAGAAGCAACACTAAAGTGATCTTTTGGATATTTTTCAGAAGTAATTCGAAAAGAGCTGTACAAATATACTAACGGGTACTTTGTAGGGTTATATAGTTGCAACAAAAAGTCGACTTTTCGACTTTTTGACTTTTTTCAAATTTTGAAAAGTCGACTTTTCACCTTTCCGACTTTTTATAGGTAAAAGTCGATTAATCGACTTTTTGACTTTTTTCAAATTTTGAAAAGTCGACTTTTCGACTTTCCGAGTTTTTATAGGTAAAAGTCGATTAATCGACTTTTTATATGAAAATTTCTAAATAGCAAAAAATCATATTTTTGAGCTTATTTGGGGGTCAGTTAACTAGATTCGAAACGTAGAATTGCACCTTGTTGATAATGAGCATAAATTCGACTTTTATGCATATAAAATAAAATTTTTCCTTGTTTTTTATCATCGCACAGTGGTTTTAAACATGAAATGTAGCACAAAACTTATATACATTAAGGCTTATTAAACTAATTAGGTCGTAAAACACTTGGGTGAAGTGGTGAAGTGAAGGGAACTTTCAATGTAAATTGTTTTTGTAACAAAAACAATTTCTATAGAAATAACGCAACACTTCAAGAAAATTACCCCCTTATTCTTATACATTTAAATGCATGGTGTAGCCATATGGCAACATACCAGTTTTTTTTAATAAAAACCCCCACTTGATGTATAAAACTGCATTTTTGGGCTTTGGAGCCCCTTCTATAGACAGTGTTCTTTTAGTTTTTTGAGCATCACCTTGGTATTTTAAGCTGGCAGAGTTAAACTTTTAACTGTCCAGTTAATTTTTTAACTGACAAAAAAAGCGTGTTTAAACGATGTAGGTTAAAAGGTTGGATTAATTGTAATCAAGTATTTACAATAATTTCTCTGTCTAAAAAAATTGGGGAGCTATATTTTACGCACCTGTGAAAACTTAAAATTAAGTTCAAACATTTTCTAGCTTTCAACAAATGATGAGTGTAGATTGCATACACCGTCGTAGGTAGACCATTTTTCTAGGGGGGCATAGCCTTTTAAATTTTTGGTTCCTCTGTTTTCATTATGATCATCAGTGTCGGCAGATACCTATTCTGACAAGTTCTGCTTTAAGCTTTACCCAATAAGCGCTACAAAAATTTAAGTGAAATCAAAGTCAAGGCTTACATTTTGTTTAAATTTCACTTTGATTTTATGACTTACTCCAGTAATACTAATACACTGATAGAAATAAATCTGTGCAAATAGCAGATAATATGGATAAAAATGGCCCTGCAGAAAATAAATGCCGAATCTGTTTAGTAAATTTTAGTTAGATAAAACTACCCTTCTCATATTAGCAAAACAATTATCTCAATAGTAGACAAAACACAATGAAAAAACTGTTATTTCTATAAATTTTTTGTTAAAAGTTAAACTTAGTTAAATGCCAATAATATTCTATCCTGCTGAAATTAACGAAAAGTTTTGTTGAAAAATTGTTATTAAGACCTGCTAACTTATCCCAAAATAAACTAAGTTTAGTGCTTAACCATAGTTTTGAATCTCAAATTTATATGAAAATATCTGGGGTTAACGTTTAACCATGGTTACATTGGAAAAACGTTACTTGCCCTAAGTATAATTCAAAAAGTCTAAATTCATTGAAATCGACCAACAATTTAAGAAGCCAAGGGTTCCGAAAGCTTGTTATCACTCGAGGTGGTCTACTTTGCACGCTGGTGCTAAATAAATGCCCTATTAATAAAACAGGTTGACCAAAAGCCTTATTCCTACTCTACTATATTCTATAAACTTTGTTCAAATCGGACGATTAGTTTAGAAGTTGTGTATGTATTACCACTTCTCTCAGTTTAAAACCACTGTGTGTCGTAGACATTTTAGAGTTTATTATGTCATATTTCACTGTTTTGTTTTCCAATAAATTAGCAACACTTGCTTAATTTTTTCTATTGTGTTATATCAGCGAAAACAAAATTTACTTCTTAGCCATATGGTAATAACTTAGCGTCTTGACGAGACATCGATTTGTGCAACCAACGAACAATTTCTTGTTCACCCATGAATTTGTCTCGTCTGGACCACTCTTGTTCATGTTTTGTTCTTGTTCAGACAACGTTGTCAGCACAATTGTTCTCACAACTATGTGCAACATCAACCACCATGCCAGATCTAATTTTTACTTAGTGGCATTACTATAAACAAAAGAAAATATTAGAAAATTAATAATATGCTAAAAAAAAGTAAAGAATTTGTATTATTATTAAATTTAAAGCAATTTGCTTTTTATTATTGTTAAAAAATTAGTGGAAAACGCCTTGAAAACATGAAAATAAATAGTTTCGATTGTGACCTACTCCAACAACAAAACAAAAAATAATGAATTGTCTGACATTACGTATTCTCCACCCAAAACAAATGAACAAATTTTTTCCCGTTATTCTACCGACGATTAGTTCTTGTGCAAACAAATCGATGTCTCGTCAAGACTCAGAGTAAGTAAAAAAGTCGAAAAGTCGAAAGCAAAAGTCGACTTTTCGACTTTTGCATCACAACAAAGTCGACTTTCAAAAAGTCGAAAATTTTCGCAAAAAGTCGATTAATCGATTAGTCGAAAGTCGACTTATAGAACCCTAGTACTTTGGAAGCAATGAAAGAAGTGATTTTTTTAAGTTGTGCAGAATAACTTATAAAAAAGCAGTAAAAATACACAACGTATATTTGTGAAGCAGTGAAAGAAGTAGTTTTTAATTACTTCCAATTTTTTTGGTAGGTTATTATACAGTTAAAATGAAAAGAAATATATTTGTCAACTTTCTTTTTCACTTATTTAAAAAATAAATTACATATAAATACTAGGATAGGTCAAATTTTTTGTGACAAAGGCGCGTCGCGATTCTTTTTCTATGGGTCAATCCGAGAAAGTTTGCGGAAGAAACCATAGCTCAAAAATGAACTTGGAGCTCCCGGATTTTTCAAAATAGAAAGTCAAATATTCGTCAATTTTCACAACAATTTCGCCAATTTTCCCCAAAAAAGGCGATAAAATCCAAAAAAAATTTACGAAACCTCTGGTGGCACTTAAAAATAAACGTCAAAAATGGATTCCTCGACCAAAACACCCCTCGATTCTTGAATATTCAATCCGAGGGCTCGAAGTTAATTTTTGAGCTATGGTTTCTTCGGCAAACTTTCTCGGATTGACCCATAGAACAAGAAACTTAGAAACTAATACCAGAAAAAAACTAGATGGCTCTGAAAAAAAATTTTTTTTATTCCAATACTTTCAAGTTTAGAGGTAATAAAAATATTAAAATATTAGTTATTATTTGTTCCATATGCTAGTGATCGGACTTTTCGTCGCACACGCGCCATCATCTTATGAACAAGTGCATCATCGACTTTTCGCGACGCCGAAAACCACTTGGTTTTGAATCTTTTACCAGTTTACCTGCCTTTTTCAATATTCCTTTCACTATTAACCAATATTTCTCAATAGGGCGTAGCTCTGGGCTATTGGGTGGATTTCAGTCGCGAGGTACAAAATCGATTTTATTTGCATTGTACCACTGCAATGTGTCCTTGGCATAGTGGCAGCTTCCCAGGTCCGGCCAGAACAGTGGTTTGGTGACGTGACTCTTAATAAATGGCAGAAAACCCTTTTTGATGCACTCATCCCGATAAATTTGAGCGTTCATTGTTCCAGATGTGATGAAAGTGCTGCCTTTACGACCACAGGAGCAAATGGCTTGCCAAACCATGTATTTTTTTGGAAACTTGGACTTCATTTTCAATTTATACACTCACAATATTTTATCCTTAAAAACAACCTAAAATACATATTAAATTAATTGAAAATACTATTAAAAAAAGGACTACTGATTTTTCATTATATTCAAACCATTTTGCTATTTATTTTCAAACATTGTTTAAACAATCCAGAAAAGAAATAAAAATAATTGAAAAGTCTATTAAAACAATCATCAATTTTTTAACTGACAAAACGTAAAAAAAAACGATTTTGTTGTTTGTTTTTTCATATTTGAAAGTTTTTTTTTTTGTTTCGATTTTCAAAACACTACACCATACACAACAGACACGTTCATATTTTTATTGGCTATGTTTGTGTGTATGAGTAAAGAATTTCTTGTAATTTGAATTGAAATAATTTTGTATATAAACAAACTATTTTAACAAAAAAGAAAACCGAAAATATTTGAATTTTTTGTTTTAAAAAAGAAAACAACGAAATTATTTAAATAATTTTTTCAAAAAATAGAAATCTAAAAATAGAATATTTGACTGAAAATAACAACTCCTACAGACGATACATATTTTTTTCTGGTTTGTTTTTTATTGGTTGACAAAAAAAGTTAAACAATATGTTTCAATGTATTTTAATGGATTCTTCAATTGAAAACAAACTTTACCTATTACTTTTTAAATAAACCTCAATTGGTTATGGAAAATATATTTTGAGTGTAGCTTTCAGGAGCATCTTTACGACTTGCAGCAGTATAAAAATTTTGGCCAGCAATATATGTATTTAAAATTTTGAAAGCAGTAGGTTTCGTCGTCCATGACAATGCATTCATATTTCGTGATTTGGGATTCGTATAAATTGCGGCTGCGCGATTTCGCCATAACATTCTGCTTTGCGTCTCGACCTGGTGCAGTTTGAGCTTTAAAACTTCTCAGTGAAGCTTGCCGCTTTACCTTTTGTACGAAGGACTGCGATTTACGAACAGGTTTTGCAACAGAACGTGACGAATTCTTCGGATCTTTCGGAAATGCCCTGAGGAAATTCCGAGCACTGTTTGTGTCATTTTGGTCATACTCACCTCCGCTACCAGGCTTTCTAGCAGTTGTCAGACCTTCACTGTAACGATTTAAAACCCTGGAAACTGTCGAGTGGTGCACTTTTACATTTTTCGCAATTTTACGCGCACTGAGAACCGGATTTTTTATATATTCGTGATAAATAATTTGCCTCGTTTCTAACTCGGTGGTTATTTTTGACGAAACTAAAAGTCAAATTCTAATGAAATTTCTCATACATGCAACTTAGGTCATGGCCTATTCAGGGTGTTTGAATTTCAAAATATATACATTTTTTTGAGTAAGTTATAAGTTTTCCAAAGTGTCGCAATTTTGGTGCGTTCACCCTTTTTATATTTATTGGACATAATGTCCTTATTGTAATAATATATACCCAAGATAGCGGTAAAGATCTCTGACTTCTCATGTATCCCAAACGTCATATATATGAGTATTAGCCTTTCAATTATATTTACTGTCAAAGTTGAAAAAACCTATCAGATTTCGAAAAAAAATCAGGCGTGGAAGGGTTTAAGGGATAATGGTTTTATATATTTTATAAAATCATAAATTAGCACAACTCTGGTTGTAATTCAGTTAAACAAAATGAAACTTGCCTTCAATAATCTTCCACTAATTTTTTTTTTCTTTATATTTATTCAAATAAACCCCTGTTAGGTCTTTTTAAAATCGCCACTGTGATTACTATTACGAGTATTATTACCAGCTTCAAATAATAACAAAACTATTTAGCATAACTTTACAGTTGTTATGGCAAATTATTTCTCTATTACCGCCATAATAACTAAATATTTGGTCATTTTCATAATATTATTATTAATGCTGTCCCTAAAAGATTATTATTATGGGTTTACAAAAAAATTGGGCACAAGTATGCGCATAAATGTAATAACATCTTGATGGTCCAAAAATGAACAATAAAATAATAAAAATTCACAAACTTAAAAAAAAAAAATTTAGTCACGGTTGGCTATTGGCAGGTACTTTATGTATTTTGTCTTCGAAACTTCAGCAATAACCATAGTGATCATTCAAATCTCTGGTTTTCTTTTTCGCTTTTTGGAGTAGGCATTATTTGATCATATACAGGCCTGCGGCCAGCACGAGTTCACTGTCATGCACGTAATGTTCAGAAGTTTACAGACTTGTCGATTTTAATTTGTAAATAACTAAAGTTATAGTCACAAGTAACTTGCATAATTCAAGTATTTTAATTTTTTTTATTTAGGTTGTCGAAACTAGTTAAGAAAATACAGTTATTTGGCTTTATTAAAGGGTATTGTGACAATATTAAAACTATAATATCGTATTACAATATTTATGAGAAATAAAATTTGCACAATATAATATAAATAATTTTGTAGAATTTTTTCTTTCATTATTTCAAATGAGAATTTTTATGATCTTTCGATTGCAATTTTTTTATTGATTGAATTTAATTAATAAATTTTGGGCATTTTTTAAGAAAGTTAAATTACTTTAAACAATTTTGTCGCAAAACAACTGAAAACTGCTAAAAGTGTACGAAATGTTCTTTAGGCAGAGCAATAATTTTAAATATTTGGAATTGTTCATAATAGTGGGAGCGTTTATCCGATGTCCACCTGCTGCTCAATAATCTGGTGAAGGATTTGATTACCGACCGCTACGTCAACATGTTGAGGTAGCGCTACCTTATTTTGATAACGTAAAAGTTTTTTCAGTCTACTAATATTCAGAAAAAAGTTTAGTGATTTTAGTAAGGATTTTTTCATTTGCAATCGACTAAGTGTTAGCAAAACTTTTGCTGAGATTACTATTTTTTTGGTAGAAATCCGCTCGCTGATTTTCAGCAAACACCTTTTGCTGAAATTACCAACTTTTTTGCAAGCATGCTCCTGGCTAAAAATTTGCTGACACAGCAATATTTTTTGCTGTCTTTACTGACTTTTTTTGAGTGTACAAATATTTTTATTTTAAAACAAAGGCAGTATCGTTCACCAGAATAATCCAGCAAAAAAGAGATGCCAAACCAAAAGAAAAAGCACTGCAATTAATGATCTAGATGTACTTCTTTTTTAAAATAAACACTAATGATTTCAACATTGTCATAGGAGAGGAGTACCTACTCCTACTTCAACATTTTTTCAGTACTTTTTGAATGAGTGCAAAGGAAGCTCATTTTCACCAATTAAAATTTAAAAACCATTTTTTACAAAAAAAACTATATTTTTTTATTTTACAATTTTAGCTTGCGACCTCACGATTGCTAGTCTAGCCCCCTATCGCTGAGCTATTCTTTGATATAAAAGTTGATTGGCATAAAAACACACTTTGTTACTGCGAGATATTGTTCCCTATTCTCTTCAATAAAAGTGCTCCAATTCAATATTGTTTTCAGTACTATTTTTACAGGGGCATAAAAACAAATATTGATCCCGCCGGGAATCGAACCCGCGACCCTCTGTTTGGAAATGCCAAATAATATCAAAATCACTTTTTAGGATCACTTGTTCAGAAGTAATTCTAAAAAATCTATAAAAATATAAATATTAACGGATACTTTGGAAGCAATAACAGAAGTTAGTTTTTGAAGTTGTTCAGAATAACTTCTAAAAGAGCAGTAAAAATACACTAACGGATACTTGTGAAGCAGTGAAAGAAGTAGTTTTTAAAGCATTGTATCCATTTTTTTGCTGGGAAACTAATCATAAAGCGCTGCAAATCAATTGCAGCGGTAGAGAGTTTCTCAGGCAAACCTGCTCACTTATTGCTACAATCGTTATTCCTAACAAAAAGTGTTATTGCTGCAAGTCAAAATAATTTTGCTTTAAGTATTCAAGTTTTAGACACTATCACAATATCGACAAAAAAATTTGATCTTTTTTTTAATACTTGTGCTTGTTGCCATAACGGCGATTTTCTCGTCAGATCTAGAGATTTTATTTCGCCCCTAGCGGTCAAAAATTGTCCTGTAGCTATTATTTAGCCAAAAATCTAGCGATTTTTTATCAGCCGTAATATAATACTTAAAACTCGGTTTTATGTTGAAAAATATTATAAAATTTGCATATTGATATTCCTTTATTGTAAAACACAACTTCTTAAATAACACTATCAATAAAATAAAATTACGTACCGGAAATTGTTGATCAATTGTTGTTATTTCAAAAGTTATGGCGATTTTCGGTATTTGAAAATTACGAAATTTGGCGAATTTGGCACTAAACATCAATAAATTTTGACGAAATTAGTTCTGCTTACTACTAGCTCTAAATATATAATCTGTGTTTAATTTTAATCTGTTGGCTAGTTTTTGAGTCAGAAAGATATTTGTAAAACCTATCCTGGCGTTATCTTGTGAGTCCTGGAGAAAAAATTTTAACTGATTTTACAATTAGAGACTTTAAACTAGCTTTGTTATTATCGATAATGTACGCCAGATCGTAAATTTATTTTTTGCAATTTTTCTGTTTTAAAAAGTCAATTTTTTAAAATTTTCACTTTATATGCTTCTCGCTTGAAAACCGTTCCGTATACAAAAAAAAGTTCTAAGGCAAAAAAGTAGAGAGTTAAGTTTTCTATGAATATAATACAACTTGTTTAATAAGATATTGTTATTTAGCCAAAAACTATTTAAAATCTGAATACCGCCTTTAGGCGTCCTTGTGCATTAGAGGGTTAAGTACCACTTTTCAACAATCTAGCGATAAAATCGCAAAATTTTTGCACTGTTTAAAAATGTAGTGATTTTCTAGCGATTTTTGGGTATGATCTAGCCATTTATTTTGAAAATTTGTTGGCAACACTGGACTGTACTCACTCATCAGAACCATGAATAGGTATGCATTCAAAAAAGTTTGTCGGTAGTATCTACTGAAAATTACAGTTAAAACAAAGGTATATTCAGTTAAAAAGCGACAAATATATTTACTTTTCAAATAACTAAAAACATTGTAAATTCAAAATGGCGGATCCAAGATGGCGGCCATTAATTTTTAGTTTTCAATATATTGGACTCAAAATAATTAATTATATAGGTCTAGGATCCGCTGATTAAAAATCTGAAATTACAATTTTGAAATTCAAAATGGCGGATCCAATATGGCGAGAAACAATTTTTTCATTAAATTTCTTATATAGTCTGATTTACTTCATATTTCCACCACGGGAAGGATTTGGGTAGCAGATTACGAATCTGAAATCAAATTAAAAAAATTCAACATGGCGGATCCAATATGGCGGCCATAAATTTAAAATTGTTATGTGTTGGAAAATAAATTACACTGTACAAAAAAGAAAAAAAGGTTCTGATGACAACTGATTCACGCAGAGAGAATAAAGAAAAATATAAGTGTATCGGCGTTTTAAAAGTTTTCGTCTGGCCCTATGTTTTTGGGGGGTTAAAATTTCCCCTCATTTGAAAATGTTTATTATGAATCGGTATAGGAAACCATGTGAATCTTCCATTTTAGGTATAGGATATGTTCAGCGAACTTATGTAAAACACTACCAGGGACATTTTTGTGAAACATTTTAACCCTCTAACTCTGCAATTAAAGGGTCTTTTTTGGCCCTTTTTTAAAAGTGTTAAAAAAGACCCATAAGTTGAAGAGTTAGACAGCTAAAATGTTCCGCAAAAATATTTGTCATGGAATTCTACTATAAACCTCTGAAGACATAAAAGTTGCAAATTTAACTTCAATGCCAGAAATAAGTCAAAACTTAAAATGTTTTTAAGGGTTAATTACGTACTTATTCAGAATTGGCACTCAAATGTCCCACAAACCTAGACTTTAGGGGGTTAGTCTGTGTCAGAAAACCAGAACCTACATTTAAGGTACTTTTCAGTGCTATTTTTTTAGTTTTTACTAAAACTCTGGAATGCTGGAAATCAGCGCGATCTGAAGGTACTTTTTCAGTTAAAGGGCAAAATCTTGAAATTTTATGAACGGTCGCAAAAACCTAGTTAGAAGACATATTAGGGAACAAATTGGCATTCAAGTTTTTCAAATATCTCTTGGAACATTTTGGAGGTTTTTTTGAAAATCCTAAATTTTCAAAAAAATCCATATTTTTTTTTGATAACTAGTTTCAGTTTTATAATTTAAAAATGTTTTTGGAACAAATTATTGTTTATTTATGACTTTTTTATTGTATCATTATAAAATAGTAATGTCACAAAATTAAAAAAACTTTGACTTTGAACTCTCGCCAACTAACAACGATTAACCACAATGATACAATATTTCACTCACAACATATTCAACAATCCTAGATTTTGAATATATAAACATATTTTCCCTTTACCTGAATTGTACTTTTGGCTAAAAAATGGTGATTCTGGCCCACAGTGCAGTGGTTGTTTTCAGAACATATACTCGACATTACCTTGTCCCTGTGTATGTTTTCTGTGTCCAGGAGGTTTAGCAAATATTGATGTGCAATTAAAAAATTCAATAAATTCCAAAGGTATCAATTTCGGCCAAATAAATTGTTGTTAAAATCTTTCCGCATTTTTTATCTTTGAAAAAAAAATAATAGTGTGAAAAATCCATTTTTGTTTCTTTCACTTGTAATAATCCGCTTCTAATACAAACATAGTTGTATGTATGTTTGAACACTATAATAATTTTTGTCATGTAAGAAATGATTGATTTTCTTTTACATACGCGAACATATAAATATGATTGTAATTTAAAACATTGCATGCTGTTTATTATAGTTGTCGCTTAATTTTTTTTCAGAAACTTCAATATTTGAGTGATTTATGAAAACCACGATTGACATATTGCCAGCTTAAAGACAAAACAACCATCAAGACTGATAAAAGGTACACAATACTTGTTCGTATAGATAGTAAGTACCAAATTTGCAAGGACTATAGAAAAATAATTACTAAACAGAGCTCGAGTTCGTTATTAAATTTCATCTTATTCAAGAAAACAACGTGCATTTAATCCTAATATAGATTTTTCTTTTTAAATTGAGAGATGAATAACACTCATAGATATAAATCTGTAAAATTAGCAGAAAAAGCAACTAAAAATTAGTTAAAAATGATGTTGCCGAAAAAACTGTTAAATTAGCAGATTTTTTTTGGTTAAGTGCTAGCAAATAAGAACAACAAAAATAAAACTGTTATATTTACAAAATTTTAGTTATATTTAAGTTAACTTTTAGTTAACTGAAAACGATAAATTGTACCGTAAAATCTGCAGAAAATTTTGCTAAATATTAGTAGACTAAAACGAGTAAAAAGGTTAAAGTCGGGCATGCCGACTATACAATACCCTACACCAGTCTGGTGTATTGTTTGGTTCCGAAATTCGAATGGGTTAAAATGGGGCTTGTGTCAAAATTTTCTATAATGTGAGTCAGTGCACCAAATTTCATTAAAATATCTTAATATTTGCGACCTGCAGTTTATAACCAAGCCAATTTTGGGGGGACCCTTATATGGGCACTAGTTCTAAATATGGACCGAACATCGGTCCATGTTTAGACCTAGTGCCCATATAATGGTCCTACCAAAATTATATTGTTTATACGCTGCAGGTCGTAAATATTAAGATATTTTGACGAAATTTGGTACGCAGACCTACGTTAGCCCAATGACGCACTCTATTGATTTTGGTGAACATCCGTCCATGTTTAGACCTAGTGCCCATATAAGGGTCCTACCAAAATTATACTGTTTATACGCTGCAGGTCGTAAATATTAAGATACTTTGATGAAATTTGGTACACAGACCTATATTGGCCCAATAACGTAGCCTATTGATTTTGGTGAACATCGGTCCATGTTTAGACCTAGTGCCCATATAAGGGTCCTACCAAAATTATACTGTTTATACGCTGCAGGTCGTAAATATTAAGATATTTTGATGAAATTTGGTACACAGACCTACATTGGCCCAATAACGCAGCCTATTGATTTTGGTGAACATTGGTCCATGTTTAGACCTAGTGCCCATATAAGGGACCTACCAAAATTATACTGTTTATACGCTGCAGGTCGTAAATATTAAGATATTTTGATGAAATTTGGTACACAGACCTATATTGGCCCAAAAACGCAGCCTATTGATTTTGGTGAACATCGGTCCATGTTTAGACCTAGTGCCCATATAAGGGTCCTACCAAAATTATACTGTTTATACGCTGCAGGTCGCAAATATTAAGATATTTTGATGAAATTTGGTACATAGACCTATGTTGGCCCAAGGACGAAGCCTATTGATTTTGGTGAACATCGGTCCATGTTTAGAACTGGTGCCCATATAAGGGTCCCCCCAAAATTGGCTTGGTTACAAACTGCAGGTCGCAAATATTAAGATATTTTAATGAAATTTGGTGCGCTGACTCACATTATAGAAAATTTTGACACAAGCCTCATTTTAACCCATTCGAATTTCGGATCCAATCATTAGTTGGCTTTTAACCAGACTGGTGTAGGGTATTGTATAGTCGGCATGCCCGACTTTAACCTTTTTACTCGTTTTTTAGCTAAATTTAGTTGAACGCATAAAGCAGTTTATCTTATTAAATTAACAGAAATATTTTTAATTTATTCGTGATTTTTTAGGCTGCTAATTGTTAAGCAAATTTTTTTCTCATTTAACAGGTTAATTTGTTATTTTCTATTAACAAAAATTTAACTCAAATATAACTAAAATTCTGTACATTTAGTTTTGCTGTTCCTTTCTTAACAGCAAAAATATCTGCTTTTTAGCAGCTTTTTTTGCAGCATAATTATACCCTACACCACTAGGTGGTCAGGGTATTATAAGTTTGTGCTGATGTTTGTAACACCAAAAAATATTGGTCCCAGACCCACCTTATAGTATACCGATCGACTCAGAATTTTTTTTTATTTCGATTTAACGATGTCTGTCTGTCCGTCCGTCCGTCTGTCTGTCTGTCCATGCATTCTTGTGCGCACTCTACAGGTCGCAAATATTAAGATATTTTGATGAAACTTGGTACACCGACTTACGTCGGACCAAGGACGAAGCCTATTGATTTTAGTGAACATCGGTCCATGTTTAGACCTAGTGCCCATATAATGGTCCTCCCAAAATTATATTGTTTATACGCTGCAGGTCGCAAATATTAAGATATTTTGATGAAATGTGGCACACAGACCTACGTTGGCCCAATGACGAAGCCTATTGATTTTGCTGAACATCGGTCCATGTTTAGACCTAGTGCCCATATAAGGGTGCTCAAAATTATATTGTTTATACGCTGCAGGTCGCAAATATTAAGATATTTCGATGAAATTTGGTACACCGACCTATGTCAGCCCAAGGACGAAGCCTATTGATTTTGGTTAACGCCGGTCCATGTTTAGACCTAGTGCCCATATAAGGGTCCCCCCAAAATTATATTATATTTTTTATACGCTGCAGGTCGCAAATATTCGGATATTTTGATGAAATTTGGTACACTGACCTATATCAGCCCAAGGACGAAGCCTATTGATTTTGGTTAACAGCGGTCCATGTTTAGACCTAGTGCCCATATAAGGGTCCCCCCAAAATTATATTATATTTTTTATACGCTGCAGGTCGCAAATATTAAGATATTTTGATGAAATTTGCTGTAAAAATACTATTTTGATAGTTGTTTATTAGTTATTATTTTTATAACTGTTTTAACTGTTCCGTAAATACGGTACTTCTCGTTAGTTGTATGTCATAACAGTTGGCTTGTATTTTATTCATTGAAAAACAACAGTAATTAATTAAAATTAATGTTAGTAAAATACTTGATTTAAAATTGTACTATAACAGCAACCGCAAACTGGTGAGTTTGCCCTGCCCTTGGTAATTAATGGTGTTGAATGCTGGTTCTGTCGGTTGATGATTCTGATGATCGTAGTGGGGAGAAACGTGAAGTAATGATAAGGAAAATCACAATATCTTAAGCTTTTAATTAATTTAAGTCTATTTAATTTTTCGAAAAAAGTAATAATTTGCTGAAGATGGACCAATTTAGAACATATCATTCTAAAAATGCCATTAATTCGAAGTTATTTCAATAGTCTAGCTGAACTTGGTACAAACTGTATAATTACACTCATTCATATTTTCAGTGGTGTAAAAAGTAGTCCTTTGTTAATAGCGACTTTAAACTCACATCACACGAACTTCATGTGCTAAGATACGAGTATTGTATGGAACATTATTGTATGGCAAGTGTGAAAATTTTTATTTTCTTAGTATTTTATGGTAAATAGTTAAAAACAAATATATATAGTTTCTTTTTTATTATTATGAAGTAGGAGTGCAGGGAGCATATAATAACAATTTGCATAACAATATATGGCTATGACGGCGACGATGATGACGGCTAAGAAGACATTGCATGTGTTGCATTAATGGGTTTAAAGAAATATGCGGTATTCATGTAGCAGCCACAATATCTCGCTATTCAGTCAAAATGAGGCCCAACAACCAAACTGAATATCTAGCCAGGTATAGTATCTGCTATATATAAAAGAATAACGTGACTGACTGACTGGCCGACGCTCTCAACATCGCCCAGCCTATGCACTTAAAATAATACGTCAGTAGAAAAATCTGTCAAATCGGTTTCAAATCGATTTCACTAATTTTTAGTTGAAACACTGACTTAAGCAAAGGTTTTAGTTATCTTCGTACCCAGCAAAAAAAAAGAGATACCGAAACAGTAGAAAAATCACTACAATTGATGATCTAGATGTACTTCTTTTTTAATATAAACACTAATGATTTTAACATTGAGTTGTCATAGGATATGAGTACTCCCACTTCAACATTTTTTTCAGTACTTTTTAAACGAGTGCAAGGGCGCTCTTTTTCACCAATTAAAAGTTTAAAAAAAATTATTTACAAAAAAAATTATATTTTTTTTTTACAAAATTTTTTTTTTTGCCGCCACTGGGTATCGAACGTTCAAGCTATACTCTACCGTTGAGCTATACTTTGATATGAACGTTGACTGGCATAAAAACATCACTTTGTTACTGCGAGATATTGTTCCTTATTCTCTTCAATTAAATTACTTATTAAGCAAGTGTAAAAGGTGCACTCCAATTCAATACTGTTTTCAGTTTTATTTTTACAGGTGCATGAAAAGCAATTTCTCACAATTTTTTTATATATGCATATTTTTAAAAATTAAAAAAATATTCAATTTAAACAAATTAATTATAAATATTAAAAAAAATTAATAGAATAAAAAATTAAAAAAAAAATATATTCGTCCCGCCGGGAATCGAACCCAGGGCCCTCTGTTTGGAAATGCCAAATGATACCAAGATCACTTTTTTCGATCACTTTTAGAGCAATTACTCTTTAGAAGCAATACTTAAGTGATTTTTCTGGTTGTGGTTCAAAAGTAATTCTAAACGAGTAAAAAGGTTAAAGTCGGGCATGCCGACTATACAATACCCTACACCAGTGTGGTGTATTGTTTGGATCCGAAATTCGAATGGGTTAAAATGGGGCTTATGTCAACATTTTCTATAATGTGAGTCAGCGCACCAAATTTCATTAAAATATCTTAATATTTGCGACCTGCAGTTTGTAACCAAGCCAATTTTGGGGGGACCCTTATATGGGCACTAGTTCTAAACATGGACCGATGTTCACCAAAATCAATAGGCTTCGTCCCTGGGCCAACATAGGTCTATGTACCAAATTTCATCAAAATATCTTAATATTTGCGACCTGCAGCGTATAAACAGTATAATTTTGGTAGGACCCTTATATGGGCACTAGGTCTAAACATAGACCGATGGTTC
>CATLKA010000118.1:0-82849 GCA_949987735.1 Leucophora obtusa
TAGTATCGCCCGCCGGATTATTTCAGGCATGTGTTGTATGTCCAGATTTAGGAAAATGTAGTGGAAATCATTCCTGAAAATTTCAGACCTCAACATCTCTCCCGCTATTTTTGACGAATTTTTGAAAAACATGATTTTTTTTCTTTTATTTTGGTGCATAATAACCCAGCAGACCAAATCTTGTTGGCTTGTAGTATCGCCCGCCGGATTATTTCAGGCATATGTTGTATGTCCAGATTTAGGAAAATGTAGTGGAAATCATTCCTGAAAATTTCAGACCTCAACATCTCTCCCGCTATTTTTGACGAATTTTTGAAAAACATGATTTTTTTTCTTTTATTTTGGTGCATAATAACCCAGCAGACCAAATCTTGTTGGCTTGTAGTATCGCCCGCCGGATTATTTCAGGCATGTGTTGTATGTCCAGATTTAGGAAAATGTAGTGGAAATCATTCCTGAAAATTTCAGACCTCAACATCTCTCCCGCTATATTTGACGAATTTTTGAAAAACATGATTTTTTTTCTTTTATTTTGGTGCATAATAACCCAGCAGACCAAACCTTGTTGGCTTGTAGTATCGCCCGCCGGATTATTTCAGGCATGTGTTGTATGTCCAGATTTAGGAAAATGTAGTGGAAATCATTCCTGAAAATTTCAGACCTCAACATCTCTCCCGCTATTTTTGACGAATTTTTGAAGAACATGATTTTTTTTCTTTTATTTTGGTGCATAATAACCCAGCAGACCAAATCTTGTTGGCTTGTAGTATCGCCCGCCGGATTATTTCAGGCATGTGTTGTATGTCCAGATTTAGGAAAATGTAGTGGAAATCATTCCTGAAAATTTCAGACCTCAACATCTCTCCCGCTATTTTTGACGAATTTTTGAAAAACATGATTTTTTTTCTTTTATTTTGGTGCATAATAACCCAGCAGACCAAATCTTGTTGGCTTGTAGTATCGCCCGCCGGATTATTTCAGGCATGTGTTGTATGTCCAGATTTAGCAAAATGTAGTGGAAATCATTCCTGAAAACTTCAGACCTCAACATCTCTCCCGCTATTTTTGACGAATTTTTGAAAATCATGATTTTTTTTCTTTTATTTTGGTGCATAATAACCCAGCAGACCAAATCTTGTTGGCTTGTAGTATCGCCCGCCGGATTATTTCAGGCATGTGTTGTATGTCCAGATTTAGGAAAATGTAGTGGAAATCATTCCTGAAAATTTCAGACCTCAACATCTCTCCCGCTATTTTTGACGAATTTTTGAAAATCATGATTTTTTTTCTTTTATTTTGGTGCATAATAACCCAGCAGACCAAATCTTGTTGGCTTGTAGTATCGCCCGCCGGATTATTTCAGGCATGTGTTGTATGTCCAGATTTAGGAAAATGTAGTGGAAATCATTCCTGAAAATTTCAGACCTCAACATCTCTCCCGCTATTTTTGACGAATTTTTGAAAAACATGATTTTTTTTCTTTTATTTTGGTGCATAATAACCCAGCAGACCAAATCTTGTTGGCTTGTAGTATCGCCCGCCGGATTATTTCAGGCATATGTTGTATGTCCAGATTTAGGAAAATGTAGTGGAAATCATTCCTGAAAATTTCAGACCTCAACATCTCTCCCGCTATTTTTGACGAATTTTTGAAAAACATGATTTTTTTTCTTTTATTTTGGTGCATAATAACCCAGCAGACCAAATCTTGTTGGCTTGTAGTATCGCCCGCCGGATTATTTCAGGCATGTGTTGTATGTCCAGATTTAGGAAAATGTAGTGGAAATCATTCCTGAAAATTTCAGACCTCAACATCTCTCCCGCTATTTTTGACGAATTTTTGAAAATCATGATTTTTTTTCTTTTATTTTGGTGCATAATAACCCAGCAGACCAAATCTTGTTGGCTTGTAGTATCGCCCGCCGGATTATTTCAGGCATGTGTTGTATGTCCAGATTTAGGAAAATGTAGTGGAAATCATTCCTGAAAATTTCAGACCTCAACATCTCTCCCGCTATTTTTGACGAATTTTTGAAAAACATGATTTTTTTTCTTTTATTTTGGTGCATATTAACCCAGCAGACCAAATCTTGTTGGCTTGTAGTATCGCCCGCCGGATTATTTCAGGCATGTGTTGTATGTCCAGATTTAGGAAAATGTAGTGGAAATCATTCCTGAAAATTTCAGACCTCAACATCTCTCCCGCTATTTTTGACGAATTTTTGAAAAACATGATTTTTTTTCTTTTATTTTGGTGCATAATAACCCAGCAGACCAAATCTTGTTGGCTTGTAGTATCGCCCGCCGGATTATTTCAGGCATATGTTGTATGTCCAGATTTAGGAAAATGTAGTGGAAATCATTCCTGAAAATTTCAGACCTCAACATCTCTCCCGCTATTTTTGACGAATTTTTGAAAAACATGATTTTTTTCTTTTATTTTGGTGCATAATAACCCAGCAGACCAAATCTTGTTGGCTTGTAGTATCGCCCGCCGGATTATTTCAGGCATGTGTTGTATGTCCAGATTTAGGAAAATGTAGTGGAAATCATTCCTGAAAATTTCAGACCTCAACATCTCTCCCGCTATATTTGACGAATTTTTGAAAAACATGATTTTTTTTCTTTTATTTTGGTGCATAATAACCCAGCAGACCAAATCTTGTTGGCTTGTAGTATCGCCCGCCGGATTATTTCAGGCATGTGTTGTATGTCCAGATTTAGGAAAATGTAGTGGAAATCATTCCTGAAAATTTCAGACCTCAACATCTCTCCCGCTATTTTTGACGAATTTTTGAAGAACATGATTTTTTTTCTTTTATTTTGGTGCATAATAACCCAGCAGACCAAATCTTGTTGGCTTGTAGTATCGCCCGCCGGATTATTTCAGGCATGTGTTGTCTGTCCAGATTTAGGAAAATGTAGTGGAAATCATTCCTGAAAATTTCAGACCTCAACATCTCTCCCGCTATTTTTGACGAATTTTTGAAAAACATGATTTTTTTTCTTTTATTTTGGTGCATAATAACCCAGCAGACCAAATCTTGTTGGCTTGTAGTACCGCCCGCCGGATTATTTCAGGCATGTGTTGTATGTCCAGATTTAGGAAAATGTAGTGGAAATCATTCCTGAAAATTTCAGACCTCAACATCTCTCCCGCTATTTTTGACGAATTTTTGAAAATCATGATTTTTTTTTTTATTTTGGTGCATAACAACCCAGCAGACCAAATCTTGTTGGCTTGTAGTATCGCCCGCCGGATTATTTCAGGCATGTGTTGTATGTCCAGATTTAGGAAAATGTAGTGGAAATCATTCCTGAAAATTTCAGACCTCAACATCTCTCCCGCTATTTTTGACGAATTTTTGAAAAACATGATTTTTTTTCTTTTATTTTGGTGCATAATAACCCAGCAGACCAAATCTTGTTGGCTTGTAGTATCGCCCGCCGGATTATTTCAGGCATGTGTTGTATGTCCAGATTTAGGAAAATGTAGTGGAAATCATTCCTGAAAATTTCAGACCTCAACATCTCTCCCGCTATTTTTGACGAATTTTTGAAAAACATGATTTTTTTTCTTTTATTTTGGTGCATAATAACCCAGCAGACCAAATCTTGTTGGCTTGTAGTATCGCCCGCCGGATTATTTCAGGCATGTGTTGTATGTCCAGATTTAGGAAAATGTAGTGGAAATCATTCCTGAAAATTTCAGACCTCAACATCTCTCCCGCTATTTTTGACGAATTTTTGAAAATCATGATTTTTTTTCTTTTATTTTGGTGCATAATAACCCAGCAGACCAAATCTTGTTGGCTTGTAGTATCGCCCGCCGGATTATTTCAGGCATGTGTTGTATGTCCAGATTTAGGAAAATGTAGTGGAAATCATTCCTGAAAATTTCAGACCTCAACATCTCTCCCGCTATTTTTGACGAATTTTTGAAAATCATGATTTTTTTTCTTTTATTTTGGTGCATAATAACCCAGCAGACCAAATCTTGTTGGCTTGTAGTATCGCCCGCCGGATTATTTCAGGCATGTGTTGTATGTCCAGATTTAGGAAAATGTAGTGGAAATCATTCCTGAAAATTTCAGACCTCAACATCTCTCCCGCTATTTTTGACGAATTTTTGAAAAACATGATTTTTTTTCTTTTATTTTGGTGCATAATAACCCAGCAGACCAAATCTTGTTGGCTTGTAGTATCGCCCGCCGGATTATTTCAGGCATGTGTTGTATGTCCAGATTTAGGAAAATGTAGTGGAAATCATTCCTGAAAATTTCAGACCTCAACATCTCTCCCGCTATTTTTGACGAATTTTTGAAAAACATGATTTTTTTTCTTTTATTTTGGTGCATAATAACCCAGCAGACCAAATCTTGTTGGCTTGTAGTATCGCCCGCCGGATTATTTCAGGCATGTGTTGTATGTCCAGATTTAGGAAAATGTAGTGGAAATCATTCCTGAAAATTTCAGACCTCAACATCTCTCCCGCTATTTTTGACGAATTTTTGAAAAACATGATTTTTTTTTCTTTTATTTTGGTGCATAATAACCCAGCAGACCAAATCTTGTTGGCTTGTAGTATCGCCCGCCGGATTATTTCAGGCATGTGTTGTATGTCCAGATTTAGGAAAATGTAGTGGAAATCATTCCTGAAAATTTCAGACCTCAACATCTCTCCCGCTATTTTTGACGAATTTTTGAAAAACATGATTTTTTTTCTTTTATTTTGGTGCATAATAACCCAGCAGACCAAATCTTGTTGGCTTGTAGTATCGCCCGCCGGATTATTTCAGGCATGTGTTGTATGTCCAGATTTAGGAAAATGTAGTGGAAATCATTCCTGAAAATTTCAGACCTCAACATCTCTCCCGCTATTTTTGACGAATTTTTGAAAATCATGATTTTTTTTCTTTTATTTTGGTGCATAATAACCCAGCAGACCAAATCTTGTTGGCTTGTAGTATCGCCCGCCGGATTATTTCAGGCATGTGTTGTATGTCCAGATTTAGGAAAATGTAGTGGAAATCATTCCTGAAAATTTCAGACCTCAACATCTCTCCCGCTATTTTTGACGAATTTTTGAAAAACATGATTTTTTTTCTTTTATTTTGGTGCATATTAACCCAGCAGACCAAATCTTGTTGGCTTGTAGTATCGCCCGCCGGATTATTTCAGGCATGTGTTGTATGTCCAGATTTAGGAAAATGTAGTGGAAATCATTCCTGAAAATTTCAGACCTCAACATCTCTCCCGCTATTTTTGACGAATTTTTGAAAAACATGATTTTTTTTCTTTTATTTTGGTGCATAATAACCCAGCAGACCAAATCTTGTTGGCTTGTAGTATCGCCCGCCGGATTATTTCAGGCATATGTTGTATGTCCAGATTTAGGAAAATGTAGTGGAAATCATTCCTGAAAATTTCAGACCTCAACATCTCTCCCGCTATTTTTGACGAATTTTTGAAAAACATGATTTTTTTTCTTTTATTTTGGTGCATAATAACCCAGCAGACCAAATCTTGTTGGCTTGTAGTATCGCCCGCCGGATTATTTCAGGCATGTGTTGTATGTCCAGATTTAGGAAAATGTAGTGGAAATCATTCCTGAAAATTTCAGACCTCAACATCTCTCCCGCTATATTTGACGAATTTTTGAAAAACATGATTTTTTTTCTTTTATTTTGGTGCATAATAACCCAGCAGACCAAATCTTGTTGGCTTGTAGTATCGCCCGCCGGATTATTTCAGGCATGTGTTGTATGTCCAGATTTAGGAAAATGTAGTGGAAATCATTCCTGAAAATTTCAGACCTCAACATCTCTCCCGCTATTTTTGACGAATTTTTGAAGAACATGATTTTTTTTCTTTTATTTTGGTGCATAATAACCCAGCAGACCAAATCTTGTTGGCTTGTAGTATCGCCCGCCGGATTATTTCAGGCATGTGTTGTCTGTCCAGATTTAGGAAAATGTAGTGGAAATCATTCCTGAAAATTTCAGACCTCAACATCTCTCCCGCTATTTTTGACGAATTTTTGAAAAACATGATTTTTTTTCTTTTATTTTGGTGCATAATAACCCAGCAGACCAAATCTTGTTGGCTTGTAGTACCGCCCGCCGGATTATTTCAGGCATGTGTTGTATGTCCAGATTTAGGAAAATGTAGTGGAAATCATTCCTGAAAATTTCAGACCTCAACATCTCTCCCGCTATTTTTGACGAATTTTTGAAAATCATGATTTTTTTTTTTATTTTGGTGCATAACAACCCAGCAGACCAAATCTTGTTGGCTTGTAGTATCGCCCGCCGGATTATTTCAGGCATGTGTTGTATGTCCAGATTTAGGAAAATGTAGTGGAAATCATTCCTGAAAATTTCAGACCTCAACATCTCTCCCGCTATTTTTGACGAATTTTTGAAAAACATGATTTTTTTTCTTTTATTTTGGTGCATAATAACCCAGCAGACCAAATCTTGTTGGCTTGTAGTATCGCCCGCCGGATTATTTCAGGCATGTGTTGTATGTCCAGATTTAGGAAAATGTAGTGGAAATCATTCCTGAAAATTTCAGACCTCAACATCTCTCCCGCTATTTTTGACGAATTTTTGAAAAACATGATTTTTTTTCTTTTATTTTGGTGCATAATAACCCAGCAGACCAAATCTTGTTGGCTTGTAGTATCGCCCGCCGGATTATTTCAGGCATGTGTTGTATGTCCAGATTTAGGAAAATGTAGTGGAAATCATTCCTGAAAATTTCAGACCTCAACATCTCTCCCGCTATATTTGACGAATTTTTGAAAAACATGATTTTTTTTCTTTTATTTTGGTGCATAATAACCCAGCAGACCAAATCTTGTTGGCTTGTAGTATCGCCCGCCGGATTATTTCAGGCATGTGTTGTATGTCCAGATTTAGGAAAATGTAGTGGAAATCATTCCTGAAAATTTCAGACCTCAACATCTCTCCCGCTATTTTTGACGAATTTTTGAAAATCATGATTTTTTTTCTTTTATTTTGGTGCATAATAACCCAGCAGACCAAATCTTGTTGGCTTGTAGTATCGCCCGCCGGATTATTTCAGGCATGTGTTGTATGTCCAGATTTAGGAAAATGTAGTGGAAATCATTCCTGAAAATTTCAGACCTCAACATCTCTCCCGCTATTTTTGACGAATTTTTGAAAAACATGATTTTTTTTCTTTTATTTTGGTGCATAATAACCCAGCAGACCAAATCTTGTTGGCTTGTAGTATCGCCCGCCGGATTATTTCAGGCATGTGTTGTATGTCCAGATTTAGGAAAATGTAGTGGAAATCATTCCTGAAAATTTCAGACCTCAACATCTCTCCCGCTATTTTTGACGAATTTTTGAAAAACATGATTTTTTTTCTTTTATTTTGGTGCATAATAACCCAGCAGACCAAATCTTGTTGGCTTGTAGTATCGCCCGCCGGATTATTTCAGGCATGTGTTGTATGTCCAGATTTAGGAAAATGTAGTGGAAATCATTCCTGAAAATTTCAGACCTCAACATCTCTCCCGCTATTTTTGACGAATTTTTGAAAAACATGATTTTTTTTTCTTTTATTTTGGTGCATAATAACCCAGCAGACCAAATCTTGTTGGCTTGTAGTATCGCCCGCCGGATTATTTCAGGCATGTGTTGTATGTCCAGATTTAGCAAAATGTAGTGGAAATCATTCCTGAAAACTTCAGACCTCAACATCTCTCCCGCTATTTTTGACGAATTTTTGAAAATCATGATTTTTTTTCTTTTATTTTGGTGCATAATAACCCAGCAGACCAAATCTTGTTGGCTTGTAGTATCGCCCGCCGGATTATTTCAGGCATGTGTTGTATGTCCAGATTTAGGAAAATGTAGTGGAAATCATTCCTGAAAATTTCAGACCTCAACATCTCTCCCGCTATTTTTGACGAATTTTTGAAAATCATGATTTTTTTTCTTTTATTTTGGTGCATAATAACCCAGCAGACCAAATCTTGTTGGCTTGTAGTATCGCCCGCCGGATTATTTCAGGCATGTGTTGTATGTCCAGATTTAGGAAAATGTAGTGGAAATCATTCCTGAAAATTTCAGACCTCAACATCTCTCCCGCTATTTTTGACGAATTTTTGAAAAACATGATTTTTTTTCTTTTATTTTGGTGCATAATAACCCAGCAGACCAAATCTTGTTGGCTTGTAGTATCGCCCGCCGGATTATTTCAGGCATATGTTGTATGTCCAGATTTAGGAAAATGTAGTGGAAATCATTCCTGAAAATTTCAGACCTCAACATCTCTCCCGCTATTTTTGACGAATTTTTGAAAAACATGATTTTTTTTCTTTTATTTTGGTGCATAATAACCCAGCAGACCAAATCTTGTTGGCTTGTAGTATCGCCCGCCGGATTATTTCAGGCATGTGTTGTATGTCCAGATTTAGGAAAATGTAGTGGAAATCATTCCTGAAAATTTCAGACCTCAACATCTCTCCCGCTATTTTTGACGAATTTTTGAAAAACATGATTTTTTTTCTTTTATTTTGGTGCATAATAACCCAGCAGACCAAATCTTGTTGGCTTGTAGTATCGCCCGCCGGATTATTTCAGGCATGTGTTGTATGTCCAGATTTAGGAAAATGTAGTGGAAATCATTCCTGAAAATTTCAGACCTCAACATCTCTCCCGCTATTTTTGACGAATTTTTGAAAATCATGATTTTTTTTCTTTTATTTTGGTGCATAATAACCCAGCAGACCAAATCTTGTTGGCTTGTAGTATCGCCCGCCGGATTATTTCAGGCATGTGTTGTATGTCCAGATTTAGGAAAATGTAGTGGAAATCATTCCTGAAAATTTCAGACCTCAACATCTCTCCCGCTATTTTTGACGAATTTTTGAAAAACATGATTTTTTTTCTTTTATTTTGGTGCATAATAACCCAGCAGACCAAATCTTGTTGGCTTGTAGTATCGCCCGCCGGATTATTTCAGGCATATGTTGTATGTCCAGATTTAGGAAAATGTAGTGGAAATCATTCCTGAAAATTTCAGACCTCAACATCTCTCCCGCTATTTTTGACGAATTTTTGAAAAACATGATTTTTTTTCTTTTATTTTGGTGCATAATAACCCAGCAGACCAAATCTTGTTGGCTTGTAGTATCGCCCGCCGGATTATTTCAGGCATGTGTTGTATGTCCAGATTTAGGAAAATGTAGTGGAAATCATTCCTGAAAATTTCAGACCTCAACATCTCTCCCGCTATTTTTGACGAATTTTTGAAAATCATGATTTTTTTTCTTTTATTTTGGTGCATAATAACCCAGCAGACCAAATCTTGTTGGCTTGTAGTATCGCCCGCCGGATTATTTCAGGCATGTGTTGTATGTCCAGATTTAGGAAAATGTAGTGGAAATCATTCCTGAAAATTTCAGACCTCAACATCTCTCCCGCTATTTTTGACGAATTTTTGAAAATCATGATTTTTTTTTTTATTTTGGTGCATAACAACCCAGCAGACCAAATCTTGTTGGCTTGTAGTATCGCCCGCCGGATTATTTCAGGCATGTGTTGTATGTCCAGATTTAGGAAAATGTAGTGGAAATCATTCCTGAAAATTTCAGACCTCAACATCTCTCCCGCTATTTTTGACGAATTTTTGAAAAACATGATTTTTTTTCTTTTATTTTGGTGCATAATAACCCAGCAGACCAAATCTTGTTGGCTTGTAGTATCGCCCGCCGGATTATTTCAGGCATGTGTTGTATGTCCAGATTTAGGAAAATGTAGTGGAAATCATTCCTGAAAATTTCAGACCTCAACATCTCTCCCGCTATTTTTGACGAATTTTTGAAAAACATGATTTTTTTTCTTTTATTTTGGTGCATAATAACCCAGCAGACCAAATCTTGTTGGCTTGTAGTATCGCCCGCCGGATTATTTCAGGCATGTGTTGTATGTCCAGATTTAGGAAAATGTAGTGGAAATCATTCCTGAAAATTTCAGACCTCAACATCTCTCCCGCTATTTTTGACGAATTTTTGAAAATCATGATTTTTTTTCTTTTATTTTGGTGCATAATAACCCAGCAGACCAAATCTTGTTGGCTTGTAGTATCGCCCGCCGGATTATTTCAGGCATGTGTTGTATGTCCAGATTTAGGAAAATGTAGTGGAAATCATTCCTGAAAATTTCAGACCTCAACATCTCTCCCGCTATTTTTGACGAATTTTTGAAAATCATGATTTTTTTTCTTTTATTTTGGTGCATAATAACCCAGCAGACCAAATCTTGTTGGCTTGTAGTATCGCCCGCCGGATTATTTCAGGCATGTGTTGTATGTCCAGATTTAGGAAAATGTAGTGGAAATCATTCCTGAAAATTTCAGACCTCAACATCTCTCCCGCTATTTTTGACGAATTTTTGAAAAACATGATTTTTTTTCTTTTATTTTGGTGCATAATAACCCAGCAGACCAAATCTTGTTGGCTTGTAGTATCGCCCGCCGGATTATTTCAGGCATGTGTTGTATGTCCAGATTTAGGAAAATGTAGTGGAAATCATTCCTGAAAATTTCAGACCTCAACATCTCTCCCGCTATTTTTGACGAATTTTTGAAAAACATGATTTTTTTTCTTTTATTTTGGTGCATAATAACCCAGCAGACCAAATCTTGTTGGCTTGTAGTATCGCCCGCCGGATTATTTCAGGCATGTGTTGTATGTCCAGATTTAGGAAAATGTAGTGGAAATCATTCCTGAAAATTTCAGACCTCAACATCTCTCCCGCTATTTTTGACGAATTTTTGAAAAACATGATTTTTTTTTCTTTTATTTTGGTGCATAATAACCCAGCAGACCAAATCTTGTTGGCTTGTAGTATCGCCCGCCGGATTATTTCAGGCATGTGTTGTATGTCCAGATTTAGGAAAATGTAGTGGAAATCATTCCTGAAAATTTCAGACCTCAACATCTCTCCCGCTATTTTTGACGAATTTTTGAAAAACATGATTTTTTTTCTTTTATTTTGGTGCATAATAACCCAGCAGACCAAATCTTGTTGGCTTGTAGTATCGCCCGCCGGATTATTTCAGGCATGTGTTGTATGTCCAGATTTAGGAAAATGTAGTGGAAATCATTCCTGAAAATTTCAGACCTCAACATCTCTCCCGCTATTTTTGACGAATTTTTGAAAATCATGATTTTTTTTCTTTTATTTTGGTGCATAATAACCCAGCAGACCAAATCTTGTTGGCTTGTAGTATCGCCCGCCGGATTATTTCAGGCATGTGTTGTATGTCCAGATTTAGGAAAATGTAGTGGAAATCATTCCTGAAAATTTCAGACCTCAACATCTCTCCCGCTATTTTTGACGAATTTTTGAAAAACATGATTTTTTTTCTTTTATTTTGGTGCATATTAACCCAGCAGACCAAATCTTGTTGGCTTGTAGTATCGCCCGCCGGATTATTTCAGGCATGTGTTGTATGTCCAGATTTAGGAAAATGTAGTGGAAATCATTCCTGAAAATTTCAGACCTCAACATCTCTCCCGCTATTTTTGACGAATTTTTGAAAAACATGATTTTTTTTCTTTTATTTTGGTGCATAATAACCCAGCAGACCAAATCTTGTTGGCTTGTAGTATCGCCCGCCGGATTATTTCAGGCATATGTTGTATGTCCAGATTTAGGAAAATGTAGTGGAAATCATTCCTGAAAATTTCAGACCTCAACATCTCTCCCGCTATTTTTGACGAATTTTTGAAAAACATGATTTTTTTTCTTTTATTTTGGTGCATAATAACCCAGCAGACCAAATCTTGTTGGCTTGTAGTATCGCCCGCCGGATTATTTCAGGCATGTGTTGTATGTCCAGATTTAGGAAAATGTAGTGGAAATCATTCCTGAAAATTTCAGACCTCAACATCTCTCCCGCTATATTTGACGAATTTTTGAAAAACATGATTTTTTTTCTTTTATTTTGGTGCATAATAACCCAGCAGACCAAATCTTGTTGGCTTGTAGTATCGCCCGCCGGATTATTTCAGGCATGTGTTGTATGTCCAGATTTAGGAAAATGTAGTGGAAATCATTCCTGAAAATTTCAGACCTCAACATCTCTCCCGCTATTTTTGACGAATTTTTGAAGAACATGATTTTTTTTCTTTTATTTTGGTGCATAATAACCCAGCAGACCAAATCTTGTTGGCTTGTAGTATCGCCCGCCGGATTATTTCAGGCATGTGTTGTCTGTCCAGATTTAGGAAAATGTAGTGGAAATCATTCCTGAAAATTTCAGACCTCAACATCTCTCCCGCTATTTTTGACGAATTTTTGAAAAACATGATTTTTTTTCTTTTATTTTGGTGCATAATAACCCAGCAGACCAAATCTTGTTGGCTTGTAGTACCGCCCGCCGGATTATTTCAGGCATGTGTTGTATGTCCAGATTTAGGAAAATGTAGTGGAAATCATTCCTGAAAATTTCAGACCTCAACATCTCTCCCGCTATTTTTGACGAATTTTTGAAAATCATGATTTTTTTTTTTATTTTGGTGCATAACAACCCAGCAGACCAAATCTTGTTGGCTTGTAGTATCGCCCGCCGGATTATTTCAGGCATGTGTTGTATGTCCAGATTTAGGAAAATGTAGTGGAAATCATTCCTGAAAATTTCAGACCTCAACATCTCTCCCGCTATTTTTGACGAATTTTTGAAAAACATGATTTTTTTTCTTTTATTTTGGTGCATAATAACCCAGCAGACCAAATCTTGTTGGCTTGTAGTATCGCCCGCCGGATTATTTCAGGCATGTGTTGTATGTCCAGATTTAGGAAAATGTAGTGGAAATCATTCCTGAAAATTTCAGACCTCAACACATCTCTCCCGCTATTTTTGACGAATTTTTGAAAAACATGATTTTTTTTCTTTTATTTTGGTGCATAATAACCCAGCAGACCAAATCTTGTTGGCTTGTAGTATCGCCCGCCGGATTATTTCAGGCATGTGTTGTATGTCCAGATTTAGGAAAATGTAGTGGAAATCATTCCTGAAAATTTCAGACCTCAACATCTCTCCCGCTATATTTGACGAATTTTTGAAAAACATGATTTTTTTTCTTTTATTTTGGTGCATAATAACCCAGCAGACCAAATCTTGTTGGCTTGTAGTATCGCCCGCCGGATTATTTCAGGCATGTGTTGTATGTCCAGATTTAGGAAAATGTAGTGGAAATCATTCCTGAAAATTTCAGACCTCAACATCTCTCCCGCTATTTTTGACGAATTTTTGAAAATCATGATTTTTTTTCTTTTATTTTGGTGCATAATAACCCAGCAGACCAAATCTTGTTGGCTTGTAGTATCGCCCGCCGGATTATTTCAGGCATGTGTTGTATGTCCAGATTTAGGAAAATGTAGTGGAAATCATTCCTGAAAATTTCAGACCTCAACATCTCTCCCGCTATTTTTGACGAATTTTTGAAAAACATGATTTTTTTTCTTTTATTTTGGTGCATAATAACCCAGCAGACCAAATCTTGTTGGCTTGTAGTATCGCCCGCCGGATTATTTCAGGCATGTGTTGTATGTCCAGATTTAGGAAAATGTAGTGGAAATCATTCCTGAAAATTTCAGACCTCAACATCTCTCCCGCTATTTTTGACGAATTTTTGAAAAACATGATTTTTTTTCTTTTATTTTGGTGCATAATAACCCAGCAGACCAAATCTTGTTGGCTTGTAGTATCGCCCGCCGGATTATTTCAGGCATGTGTTGTATGTCCAGATTTAGGAAAATGTAGTGGAAATCATTCCTGAAAATTTCAGACCTCAACATCTCTCCCGCTATTTTTGACGAATTTTTGAAAAACATGATTTTTTTTTCTTTTATTTTGGTGCATAATAACCCAGCAGACCAAATCTTGTTGGCTTGTAGTATCGCCCGCCGGATTATTTCAGGCATGTGTTGTATGTCCAGATTTAGCAAAATGTAGTGGAAATCATTCCTGAAAACTTCAGACCTCAACATCTCTCCCGCTATTTTTGACGAATTTTTGAAAATCATGATTTTTTTTCTTTTATTTTGGTGCATAATAACCCAGCAGACCAAATCTTGTTGGCTTGTAGTATCGCCCGCCGGATTATTTCAGGCATGTGTTGTATGTCCAGATTTAGGAAAATGTAGTGGAAATCATTCCTGAAAATTTCAGACCTCAACATCTCTCCCGCTATTTTTGACGAATTTTTGAAAATCATGATTTTTTTTCTTTTATTTTGGTGCATAATAACCCAGCAGACCAAATCTTGTTGGCTTGTAGTATCGCCCGCCGGATTATTTCAGGCATGTGTTGTATGTCCAGATTTAGGAAAATGTAGTGGAAATCATTCCTGAAAATTTCAGACCTCAACATCTCTCCCGCTATTTTTGACGAATTTTTGAAAAACATGATTTTTTTTCTTTTATTTTGGTGCATAATAACCCAGCAGACCAAATCTTGTTGGCTTGTAGTATCGCCCGCCGGATTATTTCAGGCATATGTTGTATGTCCAGATTTAGGAAAATGTAGTGGAAATCATTCCTGAAAATTTCAGACCTCAACATCTCTCCCGCTATTTTTGACGAATTTTTGAAAAACATGATTTTTTTTCTTTTATTTTGGTGCATAATAACCCAGCAGACCAAATCTTGTTGGCTTGTAGTATCGCCCGCCGGATTATTTCAGGCATGTGTTGTATGTCCAGATTTAGGAAAATGTAGTGGAAATCATTCCTGAAAATTTCAGACCTCAACATCTCTCCCGCTATTTTTGACGAATTTTTGAAAATCATGATTTTTTTTCTTTTATTTTGGTGCATAATAACCCAGCAGACCAAATCTTGTTGGCTTGTAGTATCGCCCGCCGGATTATTTCAGGCATGTGTTGTATGTCCAGATTTAGGAAAATGTAGTGGAAATCATTCCTGAAAATTTCAGACCTCAACATCTCTCCCGCTATTTTTGACGAATTTTTGAAAAACATGATTTTTTTTCTTTTATTTTGGTGCATATTAACCCAGCAGACCAAATCTTGTTGGCTTGTAGTATCGCCCGCCGGATTATTTCAGGCATGTGTTGTATGTCCAGATTTAGGAAAATGTAGTGGAAATCATTCCTGAAAATTTCAGACCTCAACATCTCTCCCGCTATTTTTGACGAATTTTTGAAAAACATGATTTTTTTTCTTTTATTTTGGTGCATAATAACCCAGCAGACCAAATCTTGTTGGCTTGTAGTATCGCCCGCCGGATTATTTCAGGCATATGTTGTATGTCCAGATTTAGGAAAATGTAGTGGAAATCATTCCTGAAAATTTCAGACCTCAACATCTCTCCCGCTATTTTTGACGAATTTTTGAAAAACATGATTTTTTTTCTTTTATTTTGGTGCATAATAACCCAGCAGACCAAATCTTGTTGGCTTGTAGTATCGCCCGCCGGATTATTTCAGGCATGTGTTGTATGTCCAGATTTAGGAAAATGTAGTGGAAATCATTCCTGAAAATTTCAGACCTAAACATCTCTCCCGCTATATTTGACGAATTTTTGAAAAACATGATTTTTTTCTTTTATTTTGGTGCATAATAACCCAGCAGACCAAATCTTGTTGGCTTGTAGTATCGCCCGCCGGATTATTTCAGGCATGTGTTGTATGTCCAGATTTAGGAAAATGTAGTGGAAATCATTCCTGAAAATTTCAGACCTCAACATCTCTCCCGCTATTTTTGACGAATTTTTGAAGAACATGATTTTTTTTCTTTTATTTTGGTGCATAATAACCCAGCAGACCAAATCTTGTTGGCTTGTAGTATCGCCCGCCGGATTATTTCAGGCATGTGTTGTCTGTCCAGATTTAGGAAAATGTAGTGGAAATCATTCCTGAAAATTTCAGACCTCAACATCTCTCCCGCTATTTTTGACGAATTTTTGAAAAACATGATTTTTTTTCTTTTATTTTGGTGCATAATAACCCAGCAGACCAAATCTTGTTGGCTTGTAGTACCGCCCGCCGGATTATTTCAGGCATGTGTTGTATGTCCAGATTTAGGAAAATGTAGTGGAAATCATTCCTGAAAATTTCAGACCTCAACATCTCTCCCGCTATTTTTGACGAATTTTTGAAAATCATGATTTTTTTTTTTTATTTTGGTGCATAATAACCCAGCAGACCAAATCTTGTTGGCTTGTAGTATCGCCCGCCGGATTATTTCAGGCATGTGTTGTATGTCCAGATTTAGGAAAATGTAGTGGAAATCATTCCTGAAAATTTCAGACCTCAACATCTCTCCCGCTATTTTTGACGAATTTTTGAAAAACATGATTTTTTTTCTTTTATTTTGGTGCATAATAACCCAGCAGACCAAATCTTGTTGGCTTGTAGTATCGCCCGCCGGATTATTTCAGGCATGTGTTGTATGTCCAGATTTAGGAAAATGTAGTGGAAATCATTCCTGAAAATTTCAGACCTCAACATCTCTCCCGCTATTTTTGACGAATTTTTGAAAAACATGATTTTTTTTCTTTTATTTTGGTGCATAATAACCCAGCAGACCAAATCTTGTTGGCTTGTAGTATCGCCCGCCGGATTATTTCAGGCATGTGTTGTATGTCCAGATTTAGGAAAATGTAGTGGAAATCATTCCTGAAAATTTCAGACCTCAACATCTCTCCCGCTATTTTTGACGAATTTTTGAAAATCATGATTTTTTTTCTTTTATTTTGGTGCATAATAACCCAGCAGACCAAATCTTGTTGGCTTGTAGTATCGCCCGCCGGATTATTTCAGGCATGTGTTGTATGTCCAGATTTAGGAAAATGTAGTGGAAATCATTCCTGAAAATTTCAGACCTCAACATCTCTCCCGCTATTTTTGACGAATTTTTGAAAATCATGATTTTTTTTCTTTTATTTTGGTGCATAATAACCCAGCAGACCAAATCTTGTTGGCTTGTAGTATCGCCCGCCGGATTATTTCAGGCATGTGTTGTATGTCCAGATTTAGGAAAATGTAGTGGAAATCATTCCTGAAAATTTCAGACCTCAACATCTCTCCCGCTATTTTTGACGAATTTTTGAAAAACATGATTTTTTTTCTTTTATTTTGGTGCATAATAACCCAGCAGACCAAATCTTGTTGGCTTGTAGTATCGCCCGCCGGATTATTTCAGGCATGTGTTGTATGTCCAGATTTAGGAAAATGTAGTGGAAATCATTCCTGAAAATTTCAGACCTCAACATCTCTCCCGCTATTTTTGACGAATTTTTGAAAAACATGATTTTTTTTCTTTTATTTTGGTGCATAATAACCCAGCAGACCAAATCTTGTTGGCTTGTAGTATCGCCCGCCGGATTATTTCAGGCATGTGTTGTATGTCCAGATTTAGGAAAATGTAGTGGAAATCATTCCTGAAAATTTCAGACCTCAACATCTCTCCCGCTATTTTTGACGAATTTTTGAAAAACATGATTTTTTTTCTTTTATTTTGGTGCATAATAACCCAGCAGACCAAATCTTGTTGGCTTGTAGTATCGCCCGCCGGATTATTTCAGGCATGTGTTGTATGTCCAGATTTAGGAAAATGTAGTGGAAATCATTCCTGAAAATTTCAGACCTCAACATCTCTCCCGCTATTTTTGACGAATTTTTGAAAAACATGATTTTTTTTCTTTTATTTTGGTGCATAATAACCCAGCAGACCAAATCTTGTTGGCTTGTAGTATCGCCCGCCGGATTATTTCAGGCATGTGTTGTATGTCCAGATTTAGGAAAATGTAGTGGAAATCATTCCTGAAAATTTCAGACCTCAACATCTCTCCCGCTATTTTTGACGAATTTTTGAACATCATGATTTTTTTTCTTTTATTTTGGTGCATAATAACCCAGCAGACCAAATCTTGTTGGCTTGTAGTATCGCCCGCCGGATTATTTCAGGCATGTGTTGTATGTCCAGATTTAGGAAAATGTAGTGGAAATCATTCCTGAAAATTTCAGACCTCAACATCTCTCCCGCTATTTTTGACGAATTTTTGAAAAACATGATTTTTTTTCTTTTATTTTGGTGCATAATAACCCAGCAGACCAAATCTTGTTGGCTTGTAGTATCGCCCGCCGGATTATTTCAGGCATGTGTTGTATGTCCAGATTTAGGAAAATGTAGTGGAAATCATTCCTGAAAATTTCAGACCTCAACATCTCTCCCGCTATTTTTGACGAATTTTTGAAAAACATGATTTTTTTTCTTTTATTTTGGTGCATAATAACCCAGCAGACCAAATCTTGTTGGCTTGTAGTATCGCCCGCCGGATTATTTCAGGCATGTGTTGTATGTCCAGATTTAGGAAAATGTAGTGGAAATCATTCCTGAAAATTTCAGACCTCAACATCTCTCCCGCTATTTTTGACGAATTTTTGAAAATCATGATTTTTTTTCTTTTATTTTGGTGCATAATAACCCAGCAGACCAAATCTTGTTGGCTTGTAGTATCGCCCGCCGGATTATTTCAGGCATGTGTTGTATGTCCAGATTTAGGAAAATGTAGTGGAAATCATTCCTGAAAATTTCAGACCTCAACATCTCTCCCGCTATTTTTGACGAATTTTTGAAAATCATGATTTTTTTTCTTTTATTTTGGTGCATAATAACCCAGCAGACCAAATCTTGTTGGCTTGTAGTATCGCCCGCCGGATTATTTCAGGCATGTGTTGTATGTCCAGATTTAGGAAAATGTAGTGGAAATCATTCCTGAAAATTTCAGATCTCAACATCTCTCCCGCTATTTTTGACGAATTTTTGAAAAACATGATTTTTTTTCTTTTATTTTGGTGCATAATAACCCAGCAGACCAAATCTTGTTGGCTTGTAGTATCGCCCGCCGGATTATTTCAGGCATGTGTTGTATGTCCAGATTTAGGAAAATGTAGTGGAAATCATTCCTGAAAATTTCAGACCTCAACATCTCTCCCGCTATTTTTGACGAATTTTTGAAAAACATGATTTTTTTTCTTTTATTTTGGTGCATAATAACCCAGCAGACCAAATCTTGTTGGCTTGTAGTATCGCCCGCCGGATTATTTCAGGCATGTGTTGTATGTCCAGATTTAGGAAAATGTAGTGGAAATCATTCCTGAAAATTTCAGACCTCAACATCTCTCCCGCTATTTTTGACGAATTTTTGAAAAACATGATTTTTTTTCTTTTATTTTGGTGCATAATAACCCAGCAGACCAAATCTTGTTGGCTTGTAGTATCGCCCGCCGGATTATTTCAGGCATGTGTTGTATGTCCAGATTTAGGAAAATGTAGTGGAAATCATTCCTGAAAATTTCAGACCTCAACATCTCTCCCGCTATTTTTGACGAATTTTTGAAAAACATGATTTTTTTTCTTTTATTTTGGTGCATAATAACCCAGCAGACCAAATCTTGTTGGCTTGTAGTATCGCCCGCCGGATTATTTCAGGCATGTGTTGTATGTCCAGATTTAGGAAAATGTAGTGGAAATCATTCCTGAAAATTTCAGACCTCAACATCTCTCCCGCTATTTTTGACGAATTTTTGAAAAACATGATTTTTTTTCTTTTATTTTGGTGCATAATAACCCAGCAGACCAAATCTTGTTGGCTTGTAGTATCGCCCGCCGGATTATTTCAGGCATGTGTTGTATGTCCAGATTTAGGAAAATGTAGTGGAAATCATTCCTGAAAATTTCAGACCTCAACATCTCTCCCGCTATTTTTGACGAATTTTTGAAAAACATGATTTTTTTTCTTTTATTTTGGTGCATAATAACCCAGCAGACCAAATCTTGTTGGCTTGTAGTATCGCCCGCCGGATTATTTCAGGCATCTGTTGCATGTCCAGATTTAGGAAAATGTAGTGGAAATTATTTCTGAAAATTTCAGACCTCAACATCTCTCCCGCTATTTTTGACGAATTTTTGAAAAATATGGATGAATTAGAATTTTATATTACCCTGTAGAACATTGTATAGAAAAATATATTTTTATATATTTTTTACAAAATGAAACATATTTTTGCGATTTTATTAACATTTTATGTGTATATAGACATATTTTTAAGTTATTTGCTAAAATTTTCAAATACCACGTGCTTTTGTTTACATTTATAGCTCCACGTGCTTTTGTTTACATTTATACCACCACGTGCGTTTTGTTTACATTTATAACGACCACGTGCTTCTCTGCTGTTTGTTATTTACACAAAAATCAGCTCTTATATAGGAGTACTAATGATTACTTGTTAGGTCTTGTTAGCTCGAGTATTTGGATCTTGTTATCTCAAGTACTTGGATCTTGTTAAATTCACAGTCGTAAATTTCGATACTTTTTGAGTACTCAATACTACTCAATACTTTTCAATTGAGTACTCGATACTACTCCATACTTTTAACGGTTTTTTTGAATTTAAAAATGTTAAGAGTTCGTATTTATAAAGAAAAATAATAACAATTCACATACACGTGTTAAATAACTATTGTTACTTACATTTTACTAAATTTAAAACATTTTAAATAAATTAATTAAATAATTTTTCCCAAAAATTCATTACAAAATTCTTTGCTTCACATATAGAGTTGTATTTTCAGAGTTGTATTTTAAAGTAGTATTTTTAGAGTTGTATTTTCATACGAAAAATACTCATTTCTACGGAAAATTGCATCTTTAAAAGTATTGAGTAGTACCGTTTTAGTATTGAGTACTCAAAAAAACAGGCGGTATTGAGTACTCAGTACCGGAATACTCAATACTTTTACAACTCTAGTGCAGTGTAGTTTGAAACTAACACATATAATCAAAACCAAAGCAGACAAGCTATAATAAAGCATATGTCGGCAACAGGCACATGTTAATGATAATCTGGCAACCCCGGACTTTTTGTATTTAGTTTGGTTTACACTATACGATTTTCGGTAAGATTTTGCTTTAGTACACAAAACATAGAGGCAAGGTTGCAAAATCCTACCGAAAATCTTATAGTGTAAACCAGCCTTTAGTGGTATTTTAAGGTAAATGATGGTCGCTAGGATATTTAAAATTTTTGAGTTAGGGTCTGTTAGGTTAAACGGTATTTAAAATAATTTCGTTAAAGTATTTTGCGGTTAGTGATAAGTTATTCGTTAATGGTATTTTTGGGTTAATTGTAGTTATTTGAATTCATTTTAAATCGTTATTGATGTTTTGGGGTTAGTGGTGACAAACCATGGTTTTTATTGATATATTGAATTATTAATAAAAAAAAAAACTATGCATTTCATACAGTCGCCATTTCAAAGGGTCATCATTTATTGCTGGCTTAAATCAGTAAAGAAATTAAAAAATCATAATTTGGAGATAAATTAGAAACGTTCTCCATAGAAATAATTTCAGATTTTGAGGCTAAAACATATCAGATTCTACAGAAAGTTTAGCTATTATACGAAATATTGTAGGTTTTGTTAACTATTTCGTTAGAAAAATCATCAATTATGTGAAATTTTTCAGGGTTGAAAAAGCTACGACTAAAGTAGCTGTAGTAACTAAAAATGACGATTATTGTAGTAAAAAAAACAACAAAACTAAAAGTCATCACATCGCTACTACTACCACTATGCAAACTTTTCTGTAGCTCAGCAGTAGCAGTAGCTTTGTTTTGAAATTGAAAACCACCACAGCATCAATCGATGTGTCTGCTACTAAATTCAACAAGTAGCAGTAGCAGCCAAATAGACAAGACTCCCAAATTACTACTCAGCTACTACTACCACTACACAAAAATTTTATTAGCTAAGCAGTAGCACACATATTTGTTTTGAAATTGAAAACTACCGCAGCACCAATCGTCTACTTACAAATTAAGCAAGAGCAGTAGCAGCCAAACATACATGACTCCCAAATTACTACTCAGCAGAGTAGTCATAGAAATATTTTTGGTTGTTTAAAAATGATTTATTTGTTTGGTTTTTCCAGTACTGTGTGTGTGTGTGTATGTATTTTATATTGTTTTTGTTAAACAGAACAGAGCATGAAGATGCTAATTTGCCGTTTTGGAATATTCGATTGATTTTATGATTTATGATTTATATTTTAAATTTTTTATTTTATACTATATTATAGGTGTGTTTCTTTACTTTTTGGGTAAAGTTCGGTAAAATGAGAGTAAGCACAAAATCCTCTCACAAAATGACAAAATTACCCAATAGTACAGGAACGCAAAAAACCACTTTTCTAGCCCAAAAACTCATTTCAAAGAATAATGTTAAACAGTGATGGGACTTGAAAAATTTTGTTTTGTGCCAAGTGTGTGACTAAAATGTGCCAAATGGGCCTTTATTGTGCCAAAACTCAATTTTCACTTAGAAACCGTGTTTTCAATTTTCATTTTGTAAATGCATTCTTATGGAATTATTTTGAATTCTTATGGAATTAATTATATTTGAATGAATTAAAATTTTCTTTCAATTAAAAGGTGAATGATAAATTAAATTCATCCGACACTTATTAAAGATTTGGGAATGCAGCCAATGAATGAATTCTTTAGGAATGGTTGCACGGAATGGTATACATATAAACATTTTCTAAAACTGAATTAATTTTTTTATGAATTAAACTCAAGGTTGGTTACCGAAACGAATAACGGTAAGGGTAACGGTAACGATATCAGATTTCGTTTGTTTAGGTAACGGTATTTAAGACTGTTTCGGTAACGGTATACAGTTAACGAAACAGCAATACCGGTACGTACCGGTATTAAAAATTATATTAAAAACATATAAAAACGAGTAAAAAGGTTAAAGTCGGGCATGCCGACTATAGAATACCCTACACCAGTCTGGGTAAAAGCCAACTAATGTCACCAAAATCAATAGGCTGCGTTATTGGGCCAATATAGGTCTGTGTACCAAATTTCATCAAAATATCTTAATATTTGCGACCTGCAGCGTATAAACAGTATAATTTTGGTAGGACCCTTATATGGGCACTAGGTCTAAACATGGACCGATGTTCATCAAAATCAATAGGCTTCGTCCGTGGGCCAAAATAGGTCTGTGTACCAAATTTCGTCAAAATATCTTAATATTTACGACGTGCATCGTATAAACAATATAATTTTGGGGGGACCCTTATATGGGCACTAGGTCTAAACATAGACCGATGTTCACCAAAATCAATAGGCTTCGTCCTTCGGCTGCCATAAGTCGGTGTACCAAATTTCATCAAAATATCTTAATATTTGCGACCTGCAGCGTATAAACAATATAATTTTGGTAGGACCCTTATATGGGCACTAGGTCTAAACATGGACCGATGTTCACCAAAATCAATAGGCTTTGTCCTTGGGCCAACGTAGGTCTGTGTACCAAATTTTATCAAAATATCTTAATATTTGCGACCTGCAGCGTATAAACCATATAATTTTAGTAGGACCCTTATATGGGCACTAGGTCTAAACATGGACCGATGTTCACCAAAATCAATAGGCTGCGTTACTGGGCCAATGTAGGTCTGTATACCAAATTTTATCAAAATATCTTAATATTTACGACCTGCAGCGTATAAACAGTATAATTTTGGTAGGACCCTTATATGGGCCCTAGGTCTAAACATGGACCGATGTTCACCAAAATCAATAGGCTGCGTTATTGGGCCAATATAGGTCTGTGTACCAAATTTCATCAAAATGTCTTAATATTTACGACCTGCAGCGTATAAACAGTATAATTTTGGTAGGACCCTTATATGGGCACTAGGTCTAAACATGGACCGATGTTCACCAAAATCAATAGGCTGCGTTATTGGGCCAATATAGGTCTGTGTACCAAATTTCATCAAAATATCTTAATATTTACGACCTGCAGCGTATAAACAGTATAATTTTGGTAGGACCCTTATATGGGCACTAGGTCTAAACATGGACCGATGTTCACCAAAATCAATAGGCTGCGTTATTGGGCCAATATAGGTCTGTGTACCAAATTTCATCAAAATATCTTAATATTTACGACCTGCAGCGTATAAACAATATAATTTTGGTAGGACCCTTATATGGGCACTAGGTCTAAACATGGACCGATGTTCAAAAAAATCAAACTTGTTCGTCCTTGGGCCAACATAGGTCTATGTACCAAATTTCATCGAAATATCTTAATAGGTGCGACCTGTAGAGTGCGTACAAGATTGCATGGACAGACAGACGGACGGACGGACGGACATACGGACATCGTTAAATCGAAATAAAAAAAAATTCTGAACCGATCGGTATACTATAAGGTGGGTCTACGACCAATATTTTTTGGTGTTACAAACATCAGCACAAACTTATAATACCCTGACCACATAGTGGTGTAGGGTATAACAAGTAAAAACACGGCATATTTTTAATTTTGAGTACTGAAAATACAGATTTTAAGCTATAAATTCAATACTGGTAGTTTTAATAAGTAAAATTATTATCTATAAATTTTTTGTAAAAAAAAAACACTCAAGATTATAAAATAAAAAAATTGTAATTTTTATATAAAATAATAAATACCGGTAAAATACCGGTAACTACCCATAAAAATAACGGTAACGGTAACTATAACGGTATTTAGAAATTTTTTTAGAGGTATTGATAACGGTAACGGTATTCAATTTGAAACGGTATTTTAGCGATAACGGTATTATAACGATAACGGTATTATAACGATAACGGTAACCAACCTAGATTAATCTTAAATTAATTCTTTCGAGGCTCTGAGATAAATTTATAGCATTTGAATTTTTAAAATTCTATGGATTAAGCACTGTAAGTTGTTCAGTTTTCCCGTGAAAAAACTGTTATACTCCATATAAAAAAAATTATTTTTCACGACAATGAGTTTCACGTGAAAATTGTGCAAACTTAGTTTACACGCAAATTTAATGTACAATATGTACTATTATTTTTCTGGTGAAAAAGTGAAATTTTGTGTTAATTGTGATTTGGCTTTGTTATAAAATTAAAATATTGTTAATTTTTTTAACTTAAATTGCAATTTAAAGTCTGAGAGAAATTTACGGTGCTTTATTCGGTAATATCTTCGATACCATTTTTTAGTTTCGCTTTATTCGAAAAGGTATTTTAATACCAGTAAATGCTTAGAAACTAAAAATTAAAGAATTGTTATTTTTTAAATTCATTTTCTATTAAATTTTGTAGATAACCAAAATGTGCCAAAATAGTATCGGTTGTAGAGTTGTAAAAGTATTGAGTATTCCGGTACTGAGTACTCAATACTGGCTATTTTTTTGAGTACTCAATACTAAAACGGTACTACTCAATACTTTTAAAGATGCAATTTTCCGTAGAAATGTGTATTTTTCGTATGAAAATACAACTCCAAAAATAGTACTTTAAAAATACAACTCTGAAAATACAAATCTATTTGTGAAGCAAATAAATTTGTAACGAATTTTTGGGAATAATTTTTTAATTAATTTATTTAAAATGTTTTAAATTAATTAAAATTTAAGTAACAATAGTTATTTAACACGTGTATTTGAATTATTATTACTTTTCCTAATAAATACGAATTCATAACATTTTTATTTTTAAATTTAAAAAAACCGTTAAAAGTATTGAGTAGTATCGAGTACTCAATTGAAAAGTATTGAGTAGTATTGAGTACTCAAAAAGTATCGAAATTTCACAACTCTAATCGGTTGTGCCATTGTACCAATAAATCTTAGATTGTGCCAAAAATCCCATCACTGATGTGAAAATACGTATAATTTCAGTTTGCAAATCGGCACAAATAGACATATTTATTCGCATTTAAAAGTTGTTTTTGATTTTATTCAATTAATTTTAACAAAAAACCAAGTTTCTTTTGCTTATTTCTTTATTTAATTACAATTTTTAATTTAATTTCACAATTGTTTTTTGTTTATATTTGCATCAGCTGTTTTACCAAAGTTTACCCGAAGAAAAAGTCTAGGTAAATTTTGGTAAAAAGAGAAGCACTAATACACTCTCATTAGCGCTCTCATTTACCCAATTCTCGAGTACGGGAACGCTTTTGGGTAAATTTCGGTAACTTTGGGTAAATTTCGGTAACTTTGGGAACGTACGGGAACACACTGTATATATTTTTTAACTCACCCCTAATTATGAATAATTTGCAATTTCTTTTCATTACGTAGGCCCTGTGCGAGGCGGCTAAATTTTTTCTAAACTAAATACAAATAGAGAAAAGGGTTTAAAATTTCTTTAAAAATTGTTTTAAAAAATTTTCTACATTCAAAGAAACTCTTAAACCTGAATTTAGTTTGGAATTAGTTTAGCCAGCCGCACCCACCCGTGGTACCAATTCACTTTTCAATATTTTATTTATTGTTTTAAGAATTAACAGTTGTAAGACACATAATGATAGAATTAGGGTACATAAATTTACGTCACAATAAGACAGCACTGTTTCAACGGTAAATTGTTAACAAGTGGTGGGCGAGAGCGAAATAAGGATACACACAAAATTCATACGTAGATCAGTATTTGTTGTTAGGGTTGTAGCAAAATAAGGATACACACAAAATACATACGTAGATCAGTATTTGTTGTTAGGGTTGTCAGATATAGCGCTTTCTTGCCAAACGTGGCGATTTACAAACACATTTGGAGATTTTATTCTTGAAATGGCGACGGACGGTTTTTACGCTGATTTAGAAAGTGGTTGGAGATTTTTATGGATATTTTTTACACTCAGTATCTAATCTCACAGATTATGATTTTAACCTTTTATATAATCCCTATCTTTGATTGAAAAGATAATATTTTTATAATTATTTGGTGCTAATGAAAACAATTTAGTCACTTCAGATTTAGCGTTTTTTATTTTTAACATTGAAGATTATCCCATAATTAGCCAGATTATTAAATATACTTTTTATAAAGTTTCGACAAAAATCGTTAACCGAAGTCCTAAAATAAAATACTGTTGACAGTGCGTTTATCTGGTTTAGGCTTAAGAACGCAAAAACTGAGTTAAATTTAAAGACAAAATAACGGAAAAATTAGTTTAATTGAATCAGAGCGGGTTTAAATTTTGCACTAACTTTTTTATATGAGTGTACTAAAAACTACAGTTGGGTTGTGGAGCGTGAAAATTCCAACTTTTTTTTTGGACAACTCTAATGGTCAGTCACAACCTTAAATTCCTGGCCCTAAATATATGACCTAAATTTTTCACAGCCATCACCACCGCAAGGCACTCAAGCTCAGTAATTGTTCAACTTATGAGACATGAAAGCAGGGAAACAAGCCGATCAAAATAATCGGCGGCGGCGGCGCAAGCAAAAAATCGGCGGCGGCGGCGGCGATTAAGTTTGAGCCGGATAAAAATCGGCGGCGGCGGCGCAACCAAATAATCGGCGGCGGCGGCGGCTTGATCGGCTTGATAGAACATTATACACGTATTTTAAAGATGTTTAAGGTTTTTTCCAAAATATAGCAGTAGTAAATTGTGCAAAAAATTTGGAATTATCAAATAAAAAATAATTTTAAGTTAAATTCATCGATAAAAATTACAAATTTTTAGTTTTTGAACGGAGCTAGAAGGAGAGATAGTTGGGCATTCCAAATATATACATATGTTTATATATTCAACAAAATTGTGTGGAAATATTTTCAAATAAAACTGATTTTCTTAATTTTTTCTTATTTTGTTTAATTTTGACGGCTTTTAATTGCAATATTTTGTTTAAAAAAAACTAATTTTTATCTAATTTATTCTTTATTCAGGGCAAAATGAAGTTTTATTTTAATCGCTTTAAAATTGTCAAAGTTATACATTTTTTTATAAACATGGAATCTCTGCATTTATTAGAAAATTGAAAATATTAACCTTAATGATTGTGCAAACAAGAACCTCGAGTTGCTGAAATTAAATGTTTAGAAAAATTACGATAACTTTTTCAATTTTCAATTAATTTAAATAAAAGAATCTGATTTTACTAAGAACTAAACCCACTTTCAGAATGAATTACAATAGTAAAGAATTGTTTAATACTGTAAAAAAGCCGTCAAAGTATACAAATTAAAAAAAATTAATTTTAATATTTAAAAAAAAAACTGTCAACATATTTCAGTTACAAATAAATAATTCTATATATATTTGGAAAGCTAAATTTTTTGTCTTTCCAAAAACGTTACAATATTCAAAATCGGTTGAAAAATTGCTGAATTTCATATTGTTAAGTGATTGAAGTCGCTCAAAAACAGAGTTTTGACACTTTTTCATTAGAGTGGTTTTGTAAAATCACACAAAATTCAAAATGTCGGAAATTGACAGTTTCAACAAATTTTAAAATAAATTTTAACATATTAATTTTTGCAACAAAATATTCCTTTTACTTTCACTAAGCTTTTCCAACACGAAATAAAACGAAGAAAATAATTCGGATGTGGATCACAGAACAGCAAAAAAATTCGGAATGTTTCACTTTAGAATTTTTTATGTGGATTCGGAACTTAGAAATAAACAAACTCTATTTTCACTCAAAATTAAATGAGTTTTTAGAATAAACTAGAAAAAAATATGGTTCGAAAAAAATTATGCTCGAAAAGATGTCAAAGTTGAAAAACTTAGAAGAAAAGTCAAAAAATTCAGATATTCACCCCTGTTCTTAATTAGAGTTGATTTGTTAAATCACACGGAATTAAAAATTTCGAAAATTTGTTGTTTCTACCAAATTTTAATATTCATAGACTAATTTTAAAATAAATTATTATATAATAATTGTTGTTAAAAAATATATATTGGTTTCACTATCATCAAGCTTTTTCTACACGAAATAAAAAATAAAATGGATCACGGAACAGCAAAAAAATTCGGAATGTTTCACTTTAGAATTTTTTTGTGGATGCGGAACTCAGAACAGCGTCGATTATTGTAAATATCTTCGTCCGCAATGTCTTAAAAATGTGTCTTTTGATAATAATTTCAGGTGTACTGAAATTTCTGAAAAATGTGATGTGATCTACTTAACCAAACCTACGACCATAAATTCGAATGAATTAATTCTTTAATTCACTTTTGGACTTTTAATTAAAATTTACTAATATATCTTACGTTTATACCATTCCTTATGAATTCATTCACTGGCTTCATTCTTTTAATTTTCATGCATAGTGAATGAATTCTTTCATGAATTCATTCTTTTTATAATGATCTTTCACGTTTCATTCGGTTTGTAAAAGTTTAAAACAAATGTTGCGTTTTTAATTATTTTTATGGGTTGTGTATATGATATCAATATTAAATCCCTAAAATAAGCCACATTTTTATTTAATTTGTAATTATAAACTAAAGTGTTGTCAGAATCATTAGTATATTCATACCTGAGATCTTTTACTGATTGAATAAAATTGCAATTTTGATAAGCCATTTTGTAAAAGAATAGAATTAATGAAAAAATTAATTATTTAAATTGATTGTAATTCTATAAGGAATGTATTCAACATAAGAATGCATTCTATTTAATATTAAAATTTGGAAATGAAACCTATGAATTAATTATAAAGGAATGTTTTGATAGAATAATATATATTCAATTTCTAAAGCTGAATTCGGTTTTGTGCGAATTAACCTAAAATTGAATTAATTCTTTCGAAGCTCTGCCTACAATCTACACTTGGTCATTTGAAAAGTATATATGTATATTGTTCATTTGGATTCTCTCCTCTATTGCATATCCAAATTTCAGCGAAATCTGTCGGAAGTTTTCAAGCAAAACTTCCAACTTAAGAAATATTTATGACAAAAATCCTTCTTAGCTCTGACTATAAAACTGGTTCTTTTGTTTTTTTTTTAACTAAAAAAAAATACTCTTGATGGTTCAGGAAATGATGAAGTAGAAAATTTGCTTTAAAAATGACATTTGCTTTTAATTTTTTTATTTTGGAAAATTGATACTTCCAGCCGAAATGAGCCGAAAAAAATCGGCGGCGGCGGCTGAGGCAAAAATGACCGGCGGCGGCGGCTTAAACGGCTTACGGCGGCTGGCTTGTTTCTCTGCATGAAAGCTATCGGTCGCTCAATTTCATCTTCGTCCTTCTGTGCCAGTACTGCTCCAACGCCGAAAGTGCTCGCATCACACACGGATCCCGGGATTTTCGGCACTACGGGATTTTTCGGGATCCCGGGATTTTACGGGATTTCGGGATTTAAATTTTCCTTTATTTGTAAAAATTTGTATGTTATGTAACTAATTTTTTTATAGAATAAAGCGTTTTATAATTATTTAATAGTTGTTAATTAATAATGTGGTACATTTTATGAATATTGAAACATCTCAGTCAGAAATTGACAGTGGTACAAAAAATTAAGTACTTGCATACCACTGGGTAACCGCGATGTTAAAAACAAATGACTGACAGAACACTCATTTGGGACGCTTTGCCAGCGTTTGCAAAAATCATTTTGCCAGTATTTGTTTTACAAAACATCACGGCAGGGCAAAAAAAGATACATATGAACTTTTTTTAAATTTTATTTTGGAAAATATAATTCCAAACCACCTATTTATTGGTTTTGGTAGCGTTTTTCCAAAGTTAAAAATTTTGTTTCTCCAGTACTTTTCCGGCGCTTTTTGAACTGCCAGTCCTTTTGTCTATTGCCGTTATCATATTGGAAATGGGAAAGCAATTTTTGTTAGTACTTGTACCACCTGTTAAAACACCTTGCCATGGCTTTCCCGTTTGTATTTTTCTGGCTTGGATAATATATGAAGGCCTGTCATTAAGTACACTTGCGCCCAGTATTTTGTAAGCAGATTTTAAAACAGATTCGTTGCGATAACCTTGCCCACTAACAAACAGTCCCAGTTTCAGAAATCGAATTTCGCTTGGAAGAATAAATCGGTAAAATAACAAACAAACTTGATTTTTCGCATGTATTACTCAAAAACTTAATATTGTTTACCAAAATTTCAAATTTTTCTACAAAGTCTTTGCATAGTTTACTCGAATAATCTACTTAATTTATAATTTTACAAATATCTTGGCATCAATTTCTTGTCAATATGAGAAAATTCAAGAAAAAACGTAGGTAATCTAAAATTGCTCATTTTGTTTATTTGCGTTTATATTAATATTAAAAAATAAGAAAATCCCGGGATTTTTGAGAAATAATCCCGGGATTCGGGATTTTGCCAATCCCGAAAATCCCGGGATTTCGGGATTTTGCCAATCCCGAAAATCCCGGGATTTCGGGATTTTGCCAATCCCGAAAATCCCGGGATTTCGGGATTTCCCGTTTGGCATCCCTAGTAGGCACTACCAAAAATTCGAGTAATTTTGTCTGTCCCTGAAAAGTAATGTCCAATCTCACTGTACCTAAAACATCTTGTCTCTGCCCGTCTGCTGTTCGCACATTGCCCATACATTTTCTAAAACCTTTATCTCCACGAACCTGTGTTGCCAACTAGGGATGCCGAACGGGACTGGTTTTTACAAATCCCGGGATTCGGGATTTTGAAAATTGAAATCCCGGGATCCCGGGATTTATCGGGATCCCGGGATTTTTCGGGATTTCGGGATTTTTCGGGGTTTCGGGATTTTCTTGTTTCATCATATTTTTAATTTTAAAACCAAATAGCTCAAATAAATCCTACAAATTAAAATAATTCATTATAAATCTACTTATTATTTTATGTAGTATGAAGAAATAAACAAATTAAGCCGGATTCACAATGCTGGAGTACTCCTCGCTGCATAGTGGAGTATATAAAATAGAGATAGCATGATACAAAAAATATGGAGTACTACAGCATTGTGAATCTGGCTTTAAACAGTAACTCCATTCATAGAAATAAGTATGTAAATATAGCACAGAAAGCTACTTAAAATTAGTAAAAAAGAAATATTTAGTGACTATTAGTTTTTTTAAATCAACTAACATTACATACTATATTAAACACATACCTCTGCTGATTTCAGAAAGGCAGTTTGTGAGATTTTTATAATTTAACAAAAACTTGCTGTTTTTAGTCGGCAAAATTATTTTGAATGAAGTTATGATTTCAGCAAATCATCAAAAAAATAAATAAAAACATATCCGTTTATAGATTAAATAAAGCTGAATTATGATTTTTAAAAGTTTCACAGCTGAATAAAAGTTTTTAAATTATTAAGGTTTTTATTCAGATTTATTCAATCTGTAATCTATTTGAATCTATTACTTACACTCATAAAAAAATTACGTACAAATGCATAGGTCAAAATTGTGCTGGCGCAAATACATGTACTATTTCCTGTTATTTTAGCAGACCTATTTCTACGGACTTTTTTTTTAGAGAAAATAACAGAAAAATTAGTTCAATTCAATCAGAACGCATTTAGCTTTTGACTTTTGTACTAACTTTTTCTTATAAGTGTATGAATAGGAAAAATTAGTTTTTTAATAACATTTAATAAGATATTAGATTTATGTGATTTTGGTCGAATATAACAATAAAAACAAATACAAAAAGAGGTAAAATATGCCAAATAATGAAATCGGAAATCCCGGGATTTTTTCAAGTGCAATCCCGGGATTTCGGGATTTCTAAATCCCGAATATCCCGGGATTTTCGGGATCGGGATTTCGGGATCGGCATCCCTATTGCCAACTGACCTCCAATAACACTCCTATTAGCTCCACTATCCAGTAAAGCCAAATGAAAAGAGTCTTGAACTTTCAAATTTATAAAAGGTCCTACTATCAAGGTCCCTGCTAATAATTGGTGATATAACGCATTTTCTATAAGATTTTAGCTTCTGGTAGTATTCCCGAATACGTTTCGAAGATCTCTGTTTTCTTTTTGGTTGCCCAAAAGTTCTTTCGCGATCCTTCTCGTATTCTGCCAAACGTATGTGGTATGGTCGCATTAACGGGTGTATATCCGGTGTTGTATTTGTTCGTCTGATATCTAAGTGTTCGTCTTCAGTTGTAACTGTTAATCCTGAATCTTGCTTTTCATCAATCTTGGATGTCCGAACTATTTTCGTCGAACATCCCTCTGTCCGTTGCCCTGTCTATCTGTCTTCAACATACAGTTTGGACATGTGGGCTTATATGTGTCCTTTGCTCCACATCCGTAACAGAAGATACGTCTAGTCTCCATACACTCAACGTAACTGTGTCCAATTTTATCACAGTTCCAGCATTTTGTAATATGCTGAATTGCACAAACGTCAAAATCAGCATCAGTTGAAATGTTACTATTTCCGTTATCGTTTTGTCCAGTCAATCTTCCATTCAACTCCGCAATCCTACCATTTGTCGTTCTCCGTTGATCACATAATCGAAGATTATTGAAAAATTTCTCATGCTTCCGTACTTCACGACGAAGTTGTGAAACACTAGAAGTTACGAAGGATAGTCTCACACAAATCTTTATCTGAGATCGAAGTTTTCAGCTTGTCCGTCATTGTCGAAATAACGTCTAAGTAGTCGTCTATATTTTCGTTTGTCTTCTGTTTACGTCACCGTATATCCTCTAAAATGTCAAAATCATTGTAGTCCTCTTTATATTGCTGTTTCAATGCTCCGGTCAATGTGAACCAGGCATTATCTTCGTTTCGTCAGTGGTACCGCCAGTATCAATCTAAAGCCTTGCCTTCGAATAGGCAATGCGCATGTCTAGCTAACAAATCAAAGTCTCCGTTCAAATGATTTGTTGTCAGTATATTTATCCGGTACACAAATTCCTCTACTGACATTTGGTTGTCATGACCGGTGAATTTCAACCGCCAGTTTCGTATGATGTTCGAAATTTTCTCCGCAAAGAAAGTTTCATGAGAAGAGTTCGATCGTGGAGATGCATTTTGAGCATCATCGGTATGATCGATTTGATGTGTACGATCATTCAAATGTATAGTTTCAGCTAAATTATTAGATGTAATCCTATTATCAGTCAAGCTCATATTTTGAACAATCGAACGTAGTTCATTTGAAACAAATCCCTGTATTTCCTGACGAAATGGTTGCAACGATTCCGTAATCATCTGCCTAAATCTGTTGTCATTATTTGGTCTACCTTGTTGTCTGCCAGGTCTTGCCGCAGCATCACCCTCATTACGTGCATGCGCTTCTCGAGCCCTTGTGGTCTCCTGATTCGCGTTATTGGTTGTCATGTCAATGGTAAAGCTCACGTTAGCTGGTTGATCGATATTCGATAAATTTTCTTGGCTTCTTGTCAAAACCATATTCATACAATTAACAAAATTCTAAGCAAAAAAAAATCTGACAATATTAAGATAAAATTCCACTACTTCCTTTAGGTATCACAGATAGGTAAATACAAAAAAAAATATTATACTTCACAAAAAAAAAACAATAAAAGGCGCGATATGCATTATAAACGAGCTTACAATTAACAAAACTTATTAATAGCCAAATCTCAAATCATAATGCCATATCAGAGATAAAATAAAAAAATGTCTAAGTCTATTGTGGGAGTAAATATATCCGATAATGACCAGATCAACAAAACAACCTACAACCAAAAATTTTAGGAAAATAAAAAAAAAAACAAAAAAAATTTAATCAAAAAACATTGCAGTTAGAATTTCGTGAGTACACACCAATAAAATTTTGATACACACCAAAATTAAAATCTCAACGAAAGAAAACTAACTTTAAAAGAGTAATGTCTGTTCCTACAAACAAACAGATCCGAATCCTTTTAAAGATATTGCGAAAATCCAAAATTTGTATTAGAAACAAAATGAAAAAAATAAAAAAACGAATCTGAATGGAGTTATAATAGTCGACACCACGGATGAAATATAAAATGTTTGTGAAGCAATAGCAGAGATGGTAAAATAGGCGATAGTTGTTAAATCTACCTTTAGTTTATTCGGATGAAACCGAAAGATTCAGCTATGCCCCACGTTGGGCGCCAAATATATATGTAACGGCTCGCGAGGAGCCTACCTTTTAGAGAGACATTGCTACCTGTAAAACCGGCCGCGATCAGTGAAAGTGGGGGTGTTCTCTCTCTTTAAAGGTAGGCCGAGCACACTACCATAATATATTAAAGTAGGTAGCGAATACAATTATTCAATGTCAACCAAAAAAAAAAAAATAAGAAAAGAAACCACCAAAATTTTTAGATGAAATATAAAAATTAAAATCAAATGAACACAAAAAAAATAAGAAAATAAACAAAAATAAAAACAATTTACGTGTGACTATATAATGTGAAGGGGAAAGGTGATATTACCCCTTCGGTATCTGTTACCCTCCCAACCATGCTAACCACTTCAAAATTCATGTTAGCCCACAACTAATATCCTAACTGTGATAGCCTAAATTTTTCGTGGAATAAGTAGGAAAATTAGAATTTCATTATTAAGTAAAATAACCAAATTTATTTATTAAAATCATACTGGAACAAGGTAACAAAAGTTTTAAAATTTAATAAAATCATCTAAAGGTATTGATTATAATTTACATACGTGATTGGTTATCATATATAAATTCCGAATTATAGTTCCTATCAATTTCTATAGCAATAATTCTATAAAATAACTAAACAAAATTATTGAGTGTATGATAAATGTGATTATTGAAATTAATTTATGTTAACAGAAATTGCTAATATAAATCAAACAAAACAAAAAACTTTATTAACAACGCTATCATAGAATATATAAAATCGGAGAAACTAACGGTTCAAATTATGTATTTAGACAAAAAAATTAATTTTATAATTAAAATATGTTCGAAAGTAAAGCATGAACAAATAAAAAAAAATCTTCTAAAATTTTCGTTTAAAAATTCACGTTTAAAATTTACGCTAAATATTTACGTTAAATATATATATTTTTTTATTTTATATTTTTTTAATTTGTTTGGTATAGGAGTGAAAAGTTATGTTGAATATTATTTTTCACTTACCAATCTTAACTCCGTAGACTGCAGGCCTGTTGTCAGGAATCGTTGGTACTCTTTTCTCAAATGATTATGTGGAAAATATATTGGGTGTAAGGTATAAAATTTAGATATCAAACAGAGACAAAATTAAATATGTACTTTAAATTTTGAATGTTAAAAAAAATTTATGCTGAAACCAAATAAAAAAACAAAAGATTCGGAAAGAAATTTAAAATTATTAAACAAAATTTAGAAGCTCGAACAAAATTTTAACATAAAATTATCTATATGTTATGATGATATGAATGCAATTAGAACTCAAGTGAAAATGAAGTTGAAATTTAAATTTGTCTACTAGCGTAGTCGTTGTGTAGGGGCGCTTGTAGCAAGGCAATCTCAAATAAAATTTATTTTTAAATGGATTTTTTTTGTAACGGTCACAAGTGTGATTCTGGTAATATTGCAACTCTGAGATTATGCAGTTCACCTAGTATCGTAAGATTGAGAGAATTAGATTTTGTGCATTGTTATTGAACTTTACTGTGTGTATATGACGAATTTTTGGTAACATAATGCTGAATAAGCGTTTATTTTCCCAAAATTTTTAGAATATTAATCTAGTTATAAATACATGTCCAGGCATAGACATCTTTATGTTGCTGATTGCTGCCATTTGTAACCATTGAAAAATTGAGAGAAAAGTACATTTTTTATTTGCAAATTTTTCGTTAGAGGAAAATTTTTATATCTCCGGATTTCCTTCTAAAAGTAAGTTTTGCTTTCTAAATTTTTATTGAAATTTTTTCAATTAATTATTTTATTTGTTTATAAACTCCAAATAGATTTTATTTTTGTTAATATTGGGAAAAATTACGTTTTCTTCGGTGGCTTAGTAAATCGGCAAAGGAAGGGATCAATTTTTATTTTGTTACCCAGGGAAAAGGTAAAATACACACACAGATTATTTTGTTTAAATGCACAAAACTAATTGCTACTTCATAACCCATAGAATTTCTGTCGGAGCAGGTTACCGTCTCGAACCAGGCGAAGTTCGTTGGGCATTTTTTTTTGGGACGAAGAGAAAGGAAAACTGGTGATGTTGTTTTAATTCCCCAAATGGGCAACATTAAGGAGATCATCTTTACCAAAACATCTCCCTAAATAGTGAAAGTGGTTGTAGTGTATATGTGCTTTTGGTGGAGAACCATATAAAATTTAAAATGTGGCTTTATGCAAATATATTTTATTTTATTGAAGTCGAAGTGGTAAAGAGGGGAAAAAAACAAGGAAAAAAGTGACTTGTGAGTCGTAAATTTAATTTGGCATTAACCCTGGAACAGTGCTTAAATTTTCGTCAAAATAGATCTTTAAAGGACAAAAAAACAGCTACAGATAGAATCAATAAGAAACCGAATTCAAAGTTAATTAAACTAAAGCACAGAAAAATTGAGTGAAAGTGGTGAAACGATCTAAATCTAAGGTTAAATTCCTGAAAATTTTAAATTTAAAAGTAATAAAATCAAACTAAGAAGAAAAAAACGAAGAAAAATTAACAAAATTAATTCTAGTGCCCATAATACCTAAAAGTGTTAAATTGTATTAGAGTAAACCAGAGAAAAAAACTTAGAAGTCATACAGACATGAGAGTATTATTACAGAGGAACAAAATTTTTTTTGTCTATACATTTTTTTATTTTTACGCTTCGTATTAATTTTTTTATGTTTAAAAATCGAACAAATATTGTAAGTGCAAAAATCAGTAAAGTGAAAAATGTGCAAAATCGTGTAAAGAATAAAAAAAATAAAACAGAAAAACTTTTTTTTGTATAAATGTTAAATTAACATATTGCGGATATAAAAAAAAAAAAAATTAAATTACAAAACAAAACTCAAGATTTTATATTGAAGAATATAATTGGCATTAATTGCAACAAGAAAATATTAGCAGTTTGAGTAATAGTGTGTGAAATACAAATAGAAACAGGAAATTACATCCAAAATAAATTTCCTAATCATCCATATTCAGCACCAAGGAGTCCAGCCAAAGATCTTTCGACGAGGGAACCCAATGTACTGTAAGTTCCCAGTGTAGAAAATCATTACCAGATATGTTGTTATGTAACTACATACTTGGTAATGGTAACTAGTTACTTTTGTTATTACATTTCTTATTACCTTTATATGGCGATGTCGCGAAAAATAATGAGTTGTCGTTACATACCAGCATACGAAAAATCAAAAAATATATCGTTACCTATGTGCTTATCAGGTCTAAAAATAGATTTTCAAAAAAATAAATTATATAAAAAAAAATATTTTTTATTGTATCTTTTTTTTAAATAAAATTTTCTGGTGCGGGAATCGAACCTGGGTCTACAGATTGCCAGTCAACAGCTCTACCATCTGAGCTATATCGACATGTAATATTTAATAGATAGAAACATAATTGACCTGTTGCACACAAGTAAGCTTACTCTCCAACATACAAAAAATCAAAAAATATGTTGTTACATATATCCTTACCAGTGTTTAAAAAATATTGAGTCTAAAAATAGATTTCAAAAAAATCTAGAAAATTATTTTCTATTTGAAATAATGACAAAAGTAAGTCATTATCAGTAATTCATTATTATATGTTTTAAAATAATGCAGAAGGTAAGAAGGTACACTGGGCTGTTATTGATGAGTTTTTATTTGTATTTATAAAGGAAAAATAATACCATATACTCATCCCATATTGCTTAGAATTGGCACTTGTTAGCACCAGAACTCTGTTAAAAACAGCATCGGGGAATGGTAAACAAAATTTGTTGCTAAAATTTAATTATAAAAAAATATATATGATATTTCAGATTCACAGTTTCTCTTTGACAGTGATACTGTGCAGACGTTACTGTTTTAAACATTTGTTTTGCAAAATATTAGCGATAATAAAAACAATTTAATCCTCTTGTTATTCAAAAAAACTTCTTTTACATACTTTGTATGTAAAAACCAATAACAAAGTTAATCCCTTTGTTTTGCTAACTAAACGAAATAATAAAAAAAGGAAAGAAAAAAAAAACAAAAAATAGCTTACCCACTAATCCACTGCAAGCTTGCAGTATGGGTAGTGGCAGCAATGAAAGTGAATCTAGTGACAACGAACACTGGCAAATAGTAAATTCTACAAAAAGACGTATTACAAAACCACTAAATATACAACTACGTAAACGTCCAACAACATACAATGGCCCAAGTACTAGCACAAATATGTTTAACTTACTTCAAAATGATACTGACAGTGCTCAACAAAACGACAACGATGAAAATAATGTAAATGCTGAACCAAAACCTCCACCAATATTCATACCTGACGTAGCTGATATTAAGACTATGGTTAACAATTTTTTGAAAGTAGTCAAGACCGATGAATTCTCATACAAGTCCTTAAGAGATGGACAAGTAAGATTAATGCTACATTCTTCTAATGCCTATAGGGTTATCGTTAAATATCTTGACGAAAAGAAAATAAGTTTCCATACTTATCAGATGAAACAAGAGAGAGCTTATCGTGTAGTGGTTAAAAATTTACACTTTTCAACTCCCCCTGAATTAATTAAAGTAGAAATCGAGAAATTAGGCCACAAAGTTAGAAATGTTGCAAATGTAAGAAGTAGAGTTACAGGTATTCCTTTATCTATTTTCTTTGTTGATTTAGAGCCCAATACTAACAATAAAAATATATATAATGAAAAATATTTGTTTAATGCTGTAGTCAAAATAGAACCACCTTTAAAAAACAACGATATAGTACAATGCTATAGATGCCAACAATTTGGTCATACCAAAACGAACTGTAGGAAATTGTTTAAATGTGTAAAATGTAGTTTGAATCATCCGACAGCTGAATGTAAAAAAGATATAAATACTCCTCCACGATGCTCCAACTACTTACTTGAACATACTGCCAGCTACAAAGGATGTGAAATATATAAGAGACTTCTTCAAAAGAAAAATTTAATAAGAAGACAAAATAATAGTCATAGTAATAATCAAGAACCCATGTTTAATATCAACGACCAAAATTCTCGTAATATGAATAATACTAATGATACACGTACAAACAACAATAGAGGTAATCATAACATAAATCAAAATTTATATTCTCAAACCGTAAGAAATAATAATTACCAACATGAAGCGCCATCTAGTTCTCTTCAAAGAATAGAAGCTTTGTTGGAGAAGCAAATAGAAACAACAACCACTCTACTCAACATGATGTCCACTCTTTTAACAAAATTATGCAATTAAATTTGTTAATAGCAATATGGAATGCTAATGGACTTTCAAATCACTTACGTGAAATTGAAGTTTTTCTCAACACAAATTATATTGATATACTTTTAGTATCAGAAACTCATTTTACTAGTAGATCTTACTTTTTATTAAGGGTTATGATTTAATTAATACCAACCATCCAGACAATAGTGCTCATGCAGGTTCATGTATTTTAATAAAAACGGGTATTAAAAATGAAATATTGCCTGAAGTTAAAAAAGCTTTTCTGCAGGCAACCAGCATTAAATTAAAATCAAATGATGGTGACATAATTATATCTTCCATATATTTTCCTCCAAGGCATACTGTATTATGTAAAGATTACAAAGAGTTTTTGATATCATTGGGTCATAAATTTATCGTAGGAGGTGATTTTAATGCCAAGCATCCGTGGTGGGGCTCTAGGCTCGTAAATCCAAAAGGAAGAGAATTATATAAATGCATTAGAAATACGAACTATTCTGTACCCTCTACAGGAACACCAACTTATTGGCCATCTGATTCCTGCAAAATTCCTGATCTATTGGATTTTGCAATATACGCAGGAATTCCAAATCAGCACTTAGAAATAAGGGATATGATTGACTTGAGCTCTGATCACACTCCAATACTCATCAATTATTCAACTTCTATTAATATGAAACAAAACTGCAACAACATTCTTACTCCTAATACTGATATTCAATCTTTTCAATATTATCTTGATCAGAATATAAATTTAAAAATACGATTGAAAAATGAACACGAGCTCGACGACGCCGTAGAAAACTTTACCAAACTCATTCACGAAGCTGCCGCTCTCTCTACACCAAAAAATGTAGTAATTAAAAAAAGTACTTTTCAAATATCAACGGAAATAAGAGAATTCATAACAGAAAAAAGAAGACTAAGAAGAAACTGGCAGCTTAGTAGAAATCCTACAGACAAGCGATTGTTCAATAAAGCTTGTAGGGAACTAAAAAATCTACTCTTTGAATATAAAAACAAAGCCACTGCAAAATTTATTGAAACAATCAATAACTCCAAATATGGTGATCACCTGCTATGGAAATCAACCAAATATTTGAAAAGGCCGGTTAAACGTAATACGCGTATTAAAAAGTCGGATGGTACATGGTGTAAATCAGATAAAAGCACATCGGACGCCTTTGCTCATCACTTGACAAATATATTTCAGCCATATACCCGAGTAAAAAAGTTTTGATATAATCATATATTATTTTATGTAATTGCTTATAGTAAATTATAGTTACATATGGCCACATATGCTTTTAAATTCAAGCAGATATACCTTTATATAGTCATATGTTAGATATTTTTTCCTCAAAGGTTTTAATATGGAGACATACGTGATTTTATATTATTACATACTGGCCTACATATAATTGCATAAGCTATATATAAGTACATAAATTAACATATTACAGATATAATTACATATACGTTTATATATAATTTAGTATGACACTATACATAATAATATAAAACTATATGTGGAGCCATATAAGAAATATTTCATAATTTGTGTTACATATGATTATATATTGACAAATAAGAACCCATATATAAATTAATATGGTTCCATATCTACAATATTTCATGATTTCTTTAATATATAACAATACAACGTTCTTTATAAAATCATCTATAATTATATATCATCCCACATAAGCAATTATTTCAAAGTGATTTGATATAAAAATATATAAGGTCCATATAAAACCGTATTATATTATATGTGGTTCTATGTTAACAATGATTTTGAACTAGTTTTAGATTTAGTAATTACTAGGGGTAGGCGCGTGACTAGAAATGTTCGTGAGTCACATTATTCACACGTGATCGTGAGTAATAATTACTATACTCAAGTGATTCGTGTGTGAGTCTGAGAATATATAATTCATACTTGATTCGTGCGTGAGCGTGAATAAGAATATATAACCCGTGCATGATTCGTGTGTGAGTTTATTTTTTGCATCATATATTTTTAGTAATTTTTACTATTTTGTAATATTTTACTATTTTTCTTATATCTTGGTTGTATAACATAATCCTATTAACTTTAAAATTTCAGTCTTGTTAACTTTATTTTAAAATTACTAAAAATAAAGAAAATTTTGTTCATGTTTAATGCACTGTCATGGTAAATCTGGATAAAAGTAATGGAAGATTTATCGAAATTATGGGATCTCCAGCAGATCTTTGGGTTAATCATTATATTTGCAAATTAATTACTTATGCAATTACACAATTACATGTAATTGTAATTGAAAAAATTCAATTTCTATTACTACATATTATTTGTAATCGTAATTCAAAAAAAAAACAATACAAGTAATTTGTAATTGAAAATTTTCAATTATACATTACATATAGGGAATGCATCCCGGGATTACCCGTCCCGGGATTCCCGGGAAATTAAGCATTTTTCAGTTCCTGCATTCCCGGGAATTTGGACCGGGAATCCCGGGATTTCAAAAAATGCAATTTAAAATAATCAAGTAATTATTTTAAATTTTCTTATGCAAAATTTTCCAACCTTTTGAAAATAGTAAACATTTTACATTAGGCTTGCTCGTTTACTTACTACAATTTGTTACTTTTACCACAACTGGAAAAATTCAAAGAGTAACCAAAACAATGATTGAGTAAAAGTAGTAAGATTTTCGAGTTAACGAACACATTGATTAATTTGTGTACTTGATCAAACTTTTTAAGTTCCTTTCAGTGCCTCTTAAAACCACTCAAATAGTGTTTGTATAAAAAATTTTGAATCGCACTTATTCTGTACAGAATTAAAGACAAATTTGTCCATTGATTTTTAAAAATTTTCAAGTAAGTTAAAATTTATTCCCATAATTTTTAAAATTTTTTCCAATTTTCTAAAATTATTTTCTGTATTTATTTTTTTTGACGGGCAAGCTTTTTAGTCTAAAAATTAGTTTTAGTTTATTAAATTTTTAAAAATATATAATTAGACTTTTATAATTTCTAATATAAAATTAATTCTTTCTCACTACGAAAATTCCAAGAAAAACCACCTGAGCTTTTTCACAATCATGAAAATTTGAGATCTTTAAGATATTTTATGTATAAAAATTTTTAAATTATTATAAAATATTTTTTAATTTATTTCCCTTGCGGGATCCCGGGAATTCAATATAAATTTCCCGCTTTCCCGGGAAATCAAAAAGTGCGGGATTTTGCATTCCCTAATTACATATAATTGTAATTGAAAAAATGTCGATTACAATTACATTTTTTCGGAAAAGAAATAGTGACAAAAAGCACAAATGAGGGGTATGATGTATTCTTTTTATACTTATCCACGCCTATCCAACCTATCCCAGTCAGTTTTTTCTACAAAATTTTAACAAAAAACACTTTAATTCTAAATGTAATTGAAATTTGTAATTGAAATCACTTTCAATTACAATTACTTGTAATTGAAAATTTTCAATTACAGTTACATGAAATGTAATTGAGTTTTTTTTTAATATCAATTATATTTATTTGCAACTGTAATTGAAATCCCCCAGGTCTGATCTCCAGATATTGCATATCTTTTTTATTTAAAAAAATAATTTTTGTATATTGTTAGATGTGGTCATATATAATATGATCAAAAGTATAAGGTCAATATTTAGATATAATTGTATCCAACTATGTCCACTTTTATAACATTTTATATAATTTTATACAAAAAGATATAATTTGATGTAATTGGATGAGGACAAAATTCGGATACATTTGTATCGAATTGCATAAAATTGTATCAAATTGTACCAAATTGTATATAATTGTATACAATTCGATACAATAAGATAAAATAAGATGTTCTCATTTTTCGGATATAATTATATCTAATTACATAAAAGATTATATATAATTAAATATAACTTCATATGGCTCCATATAATTTTTTTTTACTTGGGGATCCATATAATTTTTTTTTACTTGGGTACTTTTAATAGCGCTGAAGAAAATAACGAAATACTAGAATTCCTAGACTCACCATGTCAAATGGCCTTGTCCTTAAAGCATATTTCACCTAATGAAGTGCAATCTGAGATAAAGCTATTAAATAAGAAGAAATCTCCCGGATATGACCAAATCAATGCCAATGTTGTGAACAAGTTAACTCGAAAAAGTATAATATTTTTGACACTAATCTTCAATTCAATATTAAGATTAAATCATTTTCCATCTCAATGGAAATGCCCCGAAATCATTATGATTTTAAAACCAAATAAACCTGAGAATTTATTGTCATCACACAGACCAATAAGTTTGCTCTCAACATTTTCTAAAATATTTGAAAAAAATTTTTTACGAAGATTGTTGCCAGTGCTAGAGAAAGAAAACATCATTCCAGATCATCAGTTTGGCTTTCGACATAAGCATGGAACACCAGAACAATGTCACAGAATCATAAATGTAATAATTGATACACTGGAGAATAAACGTTATTGTTCAGCCGTTTTTCTTGATATTCAACAAGCTTTCGACAGAGTATGGCACCATGGTTTACTCTTTAAAATAAAAAAAGTTTTACCAGCTCCATTTTATTTATTTTTTAAGAGCTATCTCTCTCAAAGACAATTTTTTGTGAAAGTTAATGATGAACGATCGGATGTATTTGAAATCAAAGCTGGAATTCCCCAAGGTAGTGTACTTGGGCCAATATTGTACACCATTTTTACAGCAGATATGCCTTCAACCAACGATGTCATAGTAGCTACATATGCAGACGACACAGCAATTGTTGCAATAAGCCAATGTCCAACGGAAGCTTCGATCTTTGTTCAGGAGGAGATTAATCTTCTTGAGAAATGGCTTAAAAAATGGAATATAAAAGTAAATTCTGATAAGTCCAGCCACATCACTTTCACATTAAGAAAACAAGATTGTTCTTCATTGTATATAAATGGAGATGAAATCCCGAAACAAAATAAAGTTAAATATCTTGGAATGACATTGGATAGGCGACTTACGTGGAAGACACATATACAAGCTAAAAGACAACAACTTAAAGTGAAAACCCGTAAATTATACTGGCTACTGGGACCAAAATCACAACTCAATTTAAACAATAAATTAAGAATATATAAAGCTATCCTAAAACCGATTTGGTCATAAGGAATTCAACTATGGGGTACATCTAACAAATCAAATGTTGACATACTAGAAAGATACCAGTCTAAAACGTTAAGACTAATAACTAACGCTCCCTGGTTTGTGGCAAATAAAATTATTAAAAAAGATCTCAATGTTCCAACAGTCCACGAAGAAATACGAAGGCTTAGCGAAAACTATCTCCAAAGATTAAGCAACCATGCAAATCCTCTGGCTATTTCTCTCTTAGATGACAGTAACGAAACGAGAAGAAACGTGTACACTTTTAGAGGCTAATAAAATTATATTATAAATATGTATGTAAATAATTATTAACTTTTAGACTTTTTATATAGTTATGTAGTTCAATGGAACTCCATAACTCCTGTTATGTAATGTATAAGTTATCAAATTTGCTTATTGTCTTAGGATAGTTTGCAAATAAAGAATAAAAATTAAAAAAAAATAAAATATTTCAGATTCTAATAGTGATACCGCGGAAATAATAACACCATCCGATCGGGAATTAAAATTCGTGAAGTTTGACATAATGATGGCACTTTCAGCTTGAAAATTAATAAAGTTATACGCGATTTTCGATTTAAAATTTTTTTTATACAATTGGTGTTTAGTTACAAAAAAAAAGTGCATTTTAATGATTTGTGTTTGCTTGCAAAGTGTTAAATTATTGTAAAATTACAAATTATCACGGTAATTGCTACCAGTTTTTATATACCGGGTTGGCACAGCGCGTGCGTCTTGGCCTGGAATCCTAGAGGTCGTGGGTTCGAGTCGCGGTGACGCAGATACAATTTTTTTTTTTATTTTTTTATATATTTTTTTCAGTTTTTATCGCGATATTCGATTTTTTTTTTAAATTCCGACGTTAAAGTTTGATTTTTTATAAAATTTGTTTTTAGATTTAAAAAAAAAAAATTGTTTTGTTCATTCACTGGCGAAAAACGGATATAAAAGAAAAATAGAAACTGATAAAAACGTCGAAATCAACATAAAAGCGCCTTTACATTAATTGCTCTATCATCATAAATTTGTTTTAATTTAGAGAAGTTATTTTTAGCTTTGTACTGAAACGTTAAACCTAATTGTGGCATTACAGTAAAACCCAGTTTAAAGGAATTTCGTGCTAAATATTAGTTTAAAAAAAAACCAAGTGGAATTTGTTTCAATTTTTTTTGCCACAAAATATTTAAAATTCCTAAAAACAATTAAACGAGGCAGTTACTTCATTTGATTTACTAAGCGGATATTTGTTTGATATTAACATAAATATTTATACGTAGTCTGGTTAAAAGTTTTCGAAGTGGCAAAAGAATTATATGAAAGTAATAAATAAATTTCCTCATTTTGCAAAAAATCGTGTTAAACTGGTAGTTTATATGAAATTGAAGGGGGAAAAATTAGATTGCAATTAAATTTGTTTTGCGAAATCATCTACAGTTCGCTTTAACAGAGGGTTCGTGTTAGACGAGTTTTACTGTATAATTTTTTTATTTCTTTATGACTGTTTATCTTGTTTCTGTTAATGTTACTAGTCGATACAATTCTGCTATTAGTTCATATCCCGGTGTAGCCTAGAGCGATTGCATCCGGCTGGAAGCCCAGGGGTTCCAGGTTCGGCTCCCGTCTCGGTCAATATTTTTTTTTTATTTTAAATTCATTAAATATAATTTTTTTTTTACAAGTTTAAATCGTACATCCGGATAAATCTTTTTGGATTAACAATTTTTCTTACTCGGGTGGTCAAGCGATAATGAAGATTTTTTTTATATGATTTTGCACATGAACCATATGATATGATTTTGCACATTAAATTTTTATATTTTTATTGATATTTATTATATCCGAACTGGATATTCCTTTTTATATTTAAAAATATCCGAATTGGATATTTATTTCTTTTTATTTCAGCATTTTTTTTTATTGATTTTTGCACAACCGCGGTTAAAATTTTTTTTTTTTTTAAATTTGTTTAAAAATTTTAAAGCCAGTTTTTTTTATAATAAATTATGAAAGATTTTACTTTAGTTTATAATTTAAATTCGCTTGTGGTTATAAGCTGAATAAGTTATTTTAGTTTAAACAATAAGGGAACTCACGATGGGTATTGCAAACGATGCAAACGTTGCAAATGATTGCAAAAAAACAACGATTGCATCAACACAACAACAAAATGTATATATTTGCAATTTGCTTTATTCTTCTTCATTTGCAATAAAAACCCCTTTAGCAAAAATCACTTTGCATATAAGCTAAGTTGCAAATAAAACAAAACATCTGTTTTTAACATATCAGCCGCCATAATATGATTTATAAAATAAGAAATTAAACAAAAAAAATTGCTTGTGATTTTTTATTAACATAAATTTTTTTTTATTTATTATTTTATTATTATTTTTATGATTTACAAATTTTCTCAAAAATACGATTTATTTTTACTTTTGACGTAAACAAAATCACTGTTGCCAATTTAGCTATTTTCTCTCAAATCTAGCGATATTTTACCATTTTCATATATTTTCTAGTGATTTTTTAGTTTGATATAGCGATATTTTTAGGAAAAAAGGTAGCAACAGTGAACAAAATAGCTCATAAAGCAAATATGCAATTGATCTTAAAAAAGACGCTCACGATATGTTGCAATTTGCATAGCAAATTGCAAATATGCACATGTACCATCGTGAATCCCCTTATTGTTATGTTTAAGGTTAGTTTTTTTGTAATAAAAACTTTGGATTTTTGAAATGAATTTCTAAATTTTGCGTTATGATTTCTGTCTGTTCGAATAGTTTGAATTGAATATGGGATCATGCCTAATATTTACGGCCTTACGCAGCATGATCATGGTTGGGTGGGGGAAATCTCGTGTAAACATCGAAACACGCATAGAGTCAACAAAATCGGTTTCCCAGTTCTGTAAAATTTCTTGATTTCATTTATTTCCGTTTCCGTTTATTTCTCTCTCTTTCTCTCTCTAAATACAATAGCATGCAAAAATAAAATAATAAGTCCTGTAGCTTTGATATTGATATTCGCGATCACGTAGCACCGAACTCCCCCATTAGCCGACGAACCGGAAGCTGGAACAAAAGCATGCTACCGCTACAGTATTTCGAAAAAACATCTTTTAGGTAATTTTTCATAAACGTTACATGCTACAGTTGTTGCCCGTATGAAACTATTTGTGATCATGAATGAATAATCTTAAATTAAGGAACTTTATCTCTGTTATCTCCGGCTAGAAATACAATCATTTCTACGACAATTTGACTATTTGCTATTTCAACAGTTATCTGTGTTTATTTGCGGACCACGTTGTTTTGATACTCGTTCTTATGGTCCTGAGATCTTTAATTCTTGAAGATACTGATAACGACTCGATGTTGTAGGAAAAATTCACAGAGTAATTAGTTTTCAAAAAAAACGCATATGCAATTGAAATTTGTGCACCTTAAATTAAAGTTTCCAAACTACCCACTTTTGGGGGAAACATGAGACGAATAACAATTCCTTGTCGACCTCTGTGTCCTACAAAATTTAAATAGGACATAAATTTAGCTTTCAGTATTTAATGGAAGAGGACCTGTCTTACTTACCTCCCAAAAATATTTCGCAGGAATATGGTAGATTAAATTAATGGCGTTTGTAATAAAGATAAACTACAGCAATCAATCGCCTTATTTCAATATGGTTTTAGAGAACAATATATCAAATTCGTCGCACAACTTAACAAAATTTCAAGGTGTTCCAAATATCAATACAATTTATTTTTATTGAATATTCTGAACAAAGTTTCCAAAGAAATTTTGATTTTTCCAAAAACCAAATAAAATTTTCCAAAGTAACTCCAGAGTATGCAAACTATGAAATTATATAGTACGACCTTACACATTTTAAAATGTAAAAGTTTTTAAAAGCAAAATTAAGAAACAATCTATACAAAATTCTGAATAAAACCAAAAAAGATTTAAAATTAACGTATCAGAAAATAGGCAAAAAAATATTGCATTACATGTACATATGTAGGTATATCGTCTATTTTGTTATGCAAAACTAAAACTTCCAGTTTTTACAACGATCTGATATGTAGGAGAATTGCAATTAGCAAACGCATATATTTCCTAAAAATATTTGTTTCCTTTCATTTATTTTGTCACTATTATTTACAACTGTCAAAAATTTTACATTGTCGAAAAAGATTTCATTTCACACAGGAAAACTTAAATTTTTTCACCGTAGAACAAATATTTTTTCACCATGATACTTTGCTATCATTTCACACACACCCTTAATATTGAATTGTAAATGTAATATTGTAAGGCCGGCACATAAAATCCTTCTGCTAAACCCTCCTCGGGGGTGCTGGCTGGAAACGGGTACCAGGTGGTACACGGCTAAGGTCAGGGTTTTGATCATAGTGGGACAATGTAAGGTCTATTGTCTGCATTACTGAAATGGACTCTGACTATAGGTGGAAGGTAACCGCGGTTCAATATCGGTCCGAGTGTCTGTTTTCTCATATTGAGCGGCTTGGGACGCTCCCTGTTCTCGTGGTTTCCTCAAATCCAGGCGCGTCTGTTTCCCATAGTGGGCGGCTTCCTGGTCCGCGTCTGTTTTACCAGTAGGTCGGCGGTAAAATGAAAATTTTTAACGATGTTTGGTGAGAAGTAACATGGCAGAACAACACGAAAAAGAAGAAATCCGGGCGGTAATATACGCCCAAACGTCAGTGTTAGCAGTGACTGTGACCACCGGCGGGCACGGTGGAGACAGCGGGTCTCCTCTGCGTGTCGCCAGCAGTCTCACAATGGATATGGCAACGGACACGGCAACGGCAAATCCACAACAGGGGTCATCTCTCGTCAGACAGGAGGCCATGGAGGTGCCCTCGGACAGTGACACTAACGACCAACTATTGGGTTTGGAGGAACTCTTCTTATACCAGACGGATGAGGAGGATATTCGTATGATATCCTCCCAGCCGCTGGTCAGTGAGTCCAACAATCCCAAGAAAATGGTCGTTGGAGGCACCGAAGAGAGCAAATCCACTGGCAGTCCTCTGTCGGCAGATGACTCGAAAAGGGTGGCAGGCTACAAGCGCTCTATCCGGTATTTGAAGCAGTTGGCTCGTCGAGATCCAGCTGCTTTAACTGCCAGAGAAAAGCGATTGAGGCGAAAACATGAATTCCATGTGCGGAAGTATGAATCCATGGCGAAGAATACTTCCGTAGTGGAATCCAGGCCACCCACGAAGGCGCAAGTTCAGAGCAAAGCCATGGGAAGACCGCATACAACCGGATCCCATGGCCACTCTGAGGCGCGGCGAACGGACTCCAAGGTTCCTGTGGAGTCCGGGAAGCGTTCGACCAACCAAACTGAGGCACTCTCAACGCGACCGTCCACATCACGTGGCAATGTTAGGGGTACGAAGTTTGGCGGTGATCATGGTGACAAAGCCGGACCTGACAGCGGAAAATCCGAGGTGCGGGCCGTACCATCCTCATCAAAAGGAAGTACGGTGATCTCCAAGGACAAAGCCTGCAGGTCCGGTGGAAAGCGACAGAGGTCAGGTGAGACGCAGATGTCAGAGGGTAAGCGGTTGAAACCATCGGCTAGCTTTCCATCTGCACCTGAGCTACAAGTAGCCATTGTGGACCGAAGTCATCCTGAAGGTAGGATGGCAACGGACAGATGGCTAGTGTTGGAGGAACGCATACTAAGCGTACTAGTTGACGCACTCGCACACAGTGAAGATGATTCTTTCACTGCGTTCGATGGCGCCAAGTGGCAGAAAGGTGTCAAGATAGTGCGTTGTGGCAATGAGAAAGCGCTGAACTTTCTCAAAAGCACAATACAGGATCTTGACGAGCTTTGGCCGAGTATGAATGTCGATATCGTTCCCATTGATCAGGTCCCTTTTCAGACGACCGTGAAGGTGTGGGTCAGACCACGAAGGGCAAAAAGGGAATCGTGGTCTAGGTTCTGTGGGGAAGTAGAGGGCACTACGGAGGCAGCGAGGCTTCGTAAGGTTCTTTCTAAGGCACCCAGTGCACCAGGATCCCTTATGAGGCCTGATGGTACTTTCACGGAGGGAAATAGGGAAACCATTGAGCTCCTGATGGAGACTCACTTTCCGGGTTGCAGTGATGAGGTGATGCACAACGTCCCGTTGGACGCACTCTCATCGACTGCAATTCAGATAGGTGAGCACATCTGGTCAATGGTAGACGAACGCAAAATTGCTTGGGCGATACAGTCTTTTAAGCCCTACAAATCAGCAGGGCCGGATGGTATTTTCCCGGCAATTTTGGACACTATCATGCCATGGCTGCTGCGTATTTTTACTGGTAGTCTGGCATCGGGGTATATACCCTCTGGGTGGAGAGAGGTCGGCGTGGTCTTCATCCCAAAAGCGGGGAGGATAAACCACGGCACCGCCAGGGACTACAGGCCTATTAGTCTCTCGTCGTTTTTATTGAAAACGCTGGAGAGACTGGTAGATGTTCATGTGAGGAGCATCCTCTCTGCAGACAATTTCAGCAGAGCCCAACACGCATACCTCAAGGGGAGGTCGGTGGAAACGGCTCTGAGTGAGGTTGTCGGCAAAATTGAGGACGCTCTTCACGACCGTGAGTATGTGTTGGCGTCCTTCCTGGATGTGGAAGGAGCTTTCAACAACGTGAGTATATCATCGATCATTAGTGCCTTGGAGGGTATTGGCACTGACCCGCAGATAACCCTGTGGACGGGCAATATGCTCAGGAGCAGGGCTATAAACTCGGACATAGGCGGTGATGGGGCGCGGAAGGTGGTCACAAGGGGTACTCCACAAGGGGGGTCATTTCTCCTCTTCTGTGGAATCGTTAGAGAGAACGGGGACGAAGGTTGTGCCACACGCCGACGACGTTGTGCTACTGATCAGGGGGAAATTTCTCCAGACGGTCAGTGATCTCATGGAGTCTGCGCTTACGATGCTATCCAGGTGGGCAAGGGAGAACGGTCTGGGAGTCAATCCATCTAAAACCGAACTTGTTTTGTTCACAAGGAAGTACAAACCGGGGGGGTTCAATCTCCCTAGATTGGACGGAGTTACTCTTCAACTGGGGAGGCGAAGTATCTGAATGTCATTCTTGACTCTAAACTTTCCTGGAAGAGGAATACCGAGGAGAGAATGAGAAAAGCCTTATGTGCTTTTTACACCTGCAGAAGGACCTTTGGTAAGAGATGGGGCTCTACAGCCGTATATCCTTCACTGGATGTATGCGGCGATTATCAGACCAATCTTGACCTATGGGGCACTGGTGTGGTGGAGGGTGGTGGACACGGGTTCATATCTCTCCACTCTCGCAAAGGTGCAACGACTGGGTTGTCTGGGTATTACGGGGGCGGCTCGTTCTACACCCCAGGCAAGTTTGGAGGTGATGCTTGGCATCCCACCACTGGATATTTATATCAGGGGCACGGCGGCAAAGGCAGCTCTCAGACTCAGGGAGATGCAAGAGCTGAGGCAATGCACTTGGGGGCACAGTACCATTCTGCATGGGATTGGTGGTGCACTACTGGATCGTAAAACGGACTGTATTCTACCGGTCACGAATTTCCAGAGGACTTTTGAGGTGATTATACCGACCAGGGAAGACTGGGCAGCCGACTCCGTTATTCGGAGTGGTGATATCTCAGTGTGCACGGACGGTTCGAAGACGGACATGGGGACAGGGTCGGGAGTTTACTCCGGCGAACTGGACCTTCGAATCTCCAAACGACTCTCGGGCGATTGTAGCGTATTCCAGGCGGAAGTGTATGCAATTGACGTGTCCGCACGGATGATAATGGAACGGGATTTGGATCCATCATCCATTAGCATCTTTGCGGACAGTCTTGCTGCTTTGAAAGCCCTGGAATCCGATACTGTCAGATCGGGGTATGTGCGGCACTGTATTGAATCCCTCGACCGTATTCGTCGGCACTCGGTAAGGCTGGCGTGGGTCCCTGGACACGCTGGGGTTGCGGGGAACGAGCTGGCTGACGAATGTGCGAGGAATGGTTCCGAGTCGGTCGAGGACCCTGTACAAACGGAGGTCCTGGTTCCTCTGGTGGAGCTATTCGGTGTGATAGGGGATATCGGATAGGGAGACGAGGGCCAGGTGGACAACCTTGACCAATTGTAGGATATCTCGGACCCTATGGCCACTGCCTGATCCGGGGAGGACAAAGATTCTTCTTGGTTTTGGCAAGCGGACGATTGGAATGCTGGTAGGAGTCCTAACGGGTCCTAACTGCGCAATTGGCCGAATGGCTGTGCGGACTACTGCAGGGGCTGTGGGGACGAGGAGGAGGAGGAGACTACATCATCTGCTTTGCGAATGTCCGAGACTGAAGGAGCGGCGACTCAGATATCTGGGATGCAGGTTCTTCGACGACCTGGACAGTCTACGCGATGTTTCCCTGTCTGGTCTTGCGAATTTTTTGAGGGGATCGGGATGGTTTTAGATTTCTTCGGGTCGTGGTATTTCTTTCCATGTGGATGAGGGGGAGTTTAAGGGAATCGCAATGGGCCTTATGGCCTCCGAGTGAACTCGCCGTTCTGGCAGGGTCCCATTCAACCTAAACCTAAAAAAGATCATACACGCAGAAAAAAACAGGTGTATCTTTTAAAAAGGCTGCTATGTAAAATTTGCATAGTATTGAATTACACTCAGAAAAGTTCTGCAGTTACTACAAGACAGTTATTTGGGTAGTAATGCGGTTGTAGTTATTTTAACTACAATTGCAGTTAATTTACTTAGAGCAAAATTTTTTAATGTATTTGAAAGTTATTGTTTTAAACAAACTTCAAAAACTACTACATTGTAGTAACATTTATTTTATGCAGTTATTTTGAATTTTGTTACAAATACTTCAATTTTCAAGTGTGTATGTGTACGAAGTAAAGAAGAATATGTGTACGAAGTATTTGTTTAGAAATTTCTAGTGAAAGAATATGAGAAGAACATGTTTTCTCTTGTCTTAGTCATAACACAACGCTAAAGAGTAAAGACGCCTAATACGGAAAAGATTATTGAATTATTAAAATAATAAGATAAGTTTTATAACATAAAATATAAATTTATTTACGGGAATATTAAAATATATTGTATTTATTTTCTTTCAGCTCATTTATATTTTCATCCTTGTCTACCTGGAGAGAAAAAGGAAGCCAAACAATATTTCATCCCTCACAGACGGACATCTAGAACAATATATTGAACAATAAAGGTGATACTAAGTATAAATTTTGATTTCTCAATTTTAAATTTATTGTGGAATAAAATTAAGTTAAGAGTATTTACATAAATTTGTTTTTATTAAATTAATAATTTTTAAAATAATTTTTATTTATGTTATTTTAACTACATTTTCAGTTATTTGTACAGTTTTACAATAATTTGCATGGACGTTGTTTTAATTGCATTTGTAGTTCTTTTTACTACATTTGTCAGTTGATTTTTAACAGTTAAAAATAATTTCACATTGCGGTTGATTTAAATGCAAATGTAGTCTACACCTTTTTAAGTGCAAATGCAGTTATTTAAACTGTAATTTGTAGTTGATTTTACCTACATAATTCCCTGAGTGTAATACAAAAATACAAGCCCCAAATTCCTGGTAATTAATTTTCTATGCATTTTTGCTAAATTACGAATACTTTTTTTTTGCTAAGTTGGCTAAGTACGTGCTTTGTTAAATTTACATTGGTGAAATTTATTTAAAAACGTACTATGTAAAATTTGCATTGATCAAATTTTGAAAATAAAATAAGCAATAAGTATATTTTTCTAATAAGACAGGTAAATGTCAAAAAGCGCTTAGAATTTCCTTTGACATATGCAAATCAATATGGTGGATGTACATCCCTAAAGCTGCGTTTACATCTGCACCGAAATCCCAAGATTTCGATATTCACCACTCTGAGAAAACAGTGAAGAAATGCGTATAAACTTTAATTTTTTGGAAAATATATTTATTAGAACTAAATATGTGTACTTTTTTCAAAATTAAACATCTATAAGATTTCCTTCATTGCTTTTTCAGAGTGGTGAATATCGAAATCTCGAGATTTCGGTGCTGCTGTAAACGCAGCCTAATATAAAAGAATAATGATGGTGGATTTTCTCAAGTTTTTATCTTATAATATTATTAATGCAAACAAAAATAAAAAATATTAATACAAATAAAAACAAAAATAATATATTTTTAGTGTAATTTTCATGTCAAAATTGCTTACTTGTTGGAAAAATACAAGCCTAAAAGTATTGAGTAATTACTTTTCAGCATTGGGTACCCTAAAAAAAAGTCGGAAATGAGTACTCGGTACTCAGCACTTTTACAGACATAGCAATTTTTTGTTTAGTCAATTTTTTTTTGCAAAATGTGTCTTATAATTCGCATTTGGTTTTTAGACAAATAGTTTTTATATATACATCCACATTATTATACCTACAGTTATTGAACGGAAATGAGGAATAGAGCAATGAAGGGTTGGTAAACGCAATTACAATTCGGCAGCAGAGGAATTGAGGACAACGAAAAATATTAAAAAATATAAATAAAATTAATTAATTAAAATAAACAAACTAAAATAAAAATACAGAATTTGCAATTTTTCTTTTATTTATTTAAAAAATAAACCATGTTTTTTTTTACCTTTGCGTGTTGTTATTTTAAACAAAGGCTTCGATTTAATTACAAATATATGTCTTTGAAAATTTAGCTAAGCGTCTTGACAAATTTGTCGTTAATTTTATGTAGTTGTATATCTACCTCGGAACTTTGTAAACTTTTACTCTAATTTATGTAAATGTTACACCTTTTTTTCTGCGTGTAGTAATAAGATTATGGAGGAGTGTTGTAATATGGTAATCTTATTGAGAATGTAGGATATTGGCAACACTGTTTATTTTGCTTGTTATTTTTCTTTTACACTTTATTCTTTACTTGCCTTTGAATTGTTAAGCACTACCCAGCAAAATATTGGTAATGACATCTCATTACTATCTGCATTACCAAAAATGATACATCATTACCTTTTGCATTATTTTATAATATAAAATAATGAATTCCTAATAACGGCCTATTATATTCATTGTTTCTAAATATAAAATAATGACTTACTCGTAATATTTTAAATAAGTACTTTTTACACAGTTAAATTTTATACATTTTTATTTATTATATGTAAATATGTTTTATGTTTAAATTTTTATGTCGAGTCCTAAAATTAAATACTTGAGAAAACTTAAATTTTTCTGAATGTACTTCCTTAAGCTAATAGTATTTGCTTAACTCCTTATTTTTAAGAATCAAGTAAGCCATCGGATAACCACTTATAATTGAACTTTTTGTAAGCATGTGTGTAACCACTTATTATTCAAAATCTCATAACTACTTATTTCTCATTTTTTCGTAAGCGAGCGGGTAAGCGTGACTACTTATAAAAACGACCACGCCAAACAAAAATAATGAGTTTAGACGCCAAAAAATAAGTTGTGCGGAGCTATGAATTTCTATTATATAACCACTTATTTGGTAATGAAAGATTTTGCTGGGTAAAGACGTAAAGTAGTTTCAGTTTATTAATCTTTTTATTATAAAACGTTTCAATAATTAATTTAATAAAGAATAATATATTTGTTTTCTCAACAACATCTTTGTTTCTCTGCTTGACACTGAACCTTGCTTTGCATTGCTACACTCAAATATTTTAATACATAAAAATACGAAAGTTTATTTCGTAATTTTTTTTTGTAGAATGCACGAAAATTCCATAAATATGACAAAGTTTTTGTAAAAGCGATTGAAATTTTATTTTCGTAAATATAGAAAATTCGTTTATATAATGTACACAATTTCGTAGATAAAATTCATATTAAAATAAAGAACATTTTGTTTATAATATGAAACTTAAATCTGTGTGTGTTTACTCAATTTCATTCTCTCACTTTAATATTTTGAATTTCGTAAAAAAAATAGTTTTTTTATTCACAAGTTTTGTTGTTTTTCTCTTACGGCCTCGCTATTTTAAATTTCGTAAAATTACAAAATAAGTGAAGTGTACAAATCAGTTTCGTACGGAAAAAAAAACTTAATGGTTTTGTTTTTGTACTTGCTTGTTTGTCTCTCATGCTTTTCTAGAAAAACAAAGCCATCTTTGCTTTTTTAGAGAGACAAAGGCGTCATTTGTGTTAAAACAATGTAAAGATCGAGTGTCGCGGAAAAAACTTATACAAGTGTTAATAAAATCTAAATAGTTAAAAAAAAAACAATTAAAATGAATTGCTGTTTGTGTTATTTATATTTGCCAAATGAGTTATATGTTTCAAAACATTTTAGATTATTACACAATAAAAAAGAAAATAGTACTTTAAGTGTACTTATAAAAAGTGTGGTCAATATGTTGCAAATATGCGTCATTTTAAAAAGCATTTTAATAATCATTTATCCAACCCACAAAGGGGATCTTCAGTGCTCTCAGCTTCTTTATTACCTACTGATTCCGCAGCTGAAGCTAAACGTGTCGTCGAGCCAACAACACACAATTGTGAAATCCTATCAATTTTAAATGCTAATTTTCCTGCCCAAGTTTTGCCAATAGAATTTCAGGAAGCTCCTTATGTGTCTGCCCCATTGTTGTCAACAGAAACACAGCAAAGTTCATACACATTATCTCCAAATGATGGTGTAATGTTTACATTGTGGTGTCATAATAAGTCCAATTTCACAAGAAAAGATGTCTTCGATATTCAAAATAATGTTATCGGTACTTTGGTATCTCCAATATTGAATGAAATTGACCAATTTGTAGTTCAAAATAATTTAGAAGAAAATTTTTCAGTTAAACTTAATACTTTGGCTTTAAAATATCAAATGTATTTTCTGGCTGTGATAGTGAAAATAAAATGACTAGTTGGTTAATTTCAAATGATTTGATAAATAATCATAAAGTATTTGTGATTAATAAGGAGTTGGAAGAAAAATCTTTGAAAGGAGAAATTGCATATGAAATAAGTATTGTTACAGGCATTATTATGCCCCTTTTCATTTTCGAAAATTATTTGAAAAAGATGATACGCTGCTAAAGGTTTTGGACGACATTCTTCTTCTGAAACAAAATACATCAACGGTGAATTATGGAAACAAAAAACCCAAGTTTTTTCTGAATCAGGAGCAATTTGTTTGCCTTTCTTTTTGTATTTCGACGATGCAGAAATAAACAACTCGCAGGGATCACATTGTGATCCAATATCCTTCGTATATTATTCTTTTCCAGTTATTAAAAACCGTGAAATTCTTTTAGCTGCAATGTTCAAAAGTAAAGATTATAAGAAATATGATAACGAAAAGTGTTTTTTTGACCTAGTTCGAGAAATAAAAATATTGGAAGAAGAAGGGATTAACATTAAAACATCAAAAGGCGTTAAGAAGGTACATTTTATTCTTGGTCTAATTGTTGGGGATAACTTAGCCCAGAACCAAATACTGGGTTTTACTTCATCATTTAACCACAATTACTTTTGCAGATTTTGTAAAATGAATAAACCAACTTGCAATCAAAATTATAACTTAAACACGAATTTGTTTAGAAACAAGATTAATTACGAAGCCGATTTAATGGCAAATGATTCACGTTTAACAGGTATCAGATCAGAGTGCATTTTTAATTATATTTCAAGCTTTCACTGTACGACTAATTATTCCATAGATGTTATGCATGATATATTTGAAGGAATTTGTCACTACGATATGTCCCACATAATTCTTAATTTAATGCAGAAAAACTATTTTACTTTATATACTTTAAATCATAGAAAATATTCATTTAATTACGGAGAAATAGAAAAAGGAAATAAATCACCGTGTATTACATATCCAAATTTGAATAACAAACACTTAAAAATGTCGGCACGGGAAATGATGACTTTTGTACATCATTTTCCCTTAATGGTGGGTGATCTTGTTCCAAATGATGATGAAGTATGGATATTTTTCTTAAGTTTGCTAGAAATTATAGACATTATGTTATTAACAAATATATCTCAAGATTTATTGATCCATTTAGACAATTTAATCAAACGTCACCATAAAGATTATTTACGCTTTTTTAATGACAATTTGAAGCCTAACCATCATTTAATGTTGAATTATAAAGACTTTATTATAAATTCTGGTGCTCCACGATTTTATTGGAGCTTTAGATATGAACCAAAACATCGGGACTTTAAAGCTTACTCGAAAAATATAACATCTAGAGTAAACATACACTCAGGGAATTATGTAGGTAGAATCAACTGCAAATGACAGTTAAAATAACTGCATTTGCACTTAAAAAGGTGTAGACTACATTTGCAGTTAAATTAACTGCAATATGAAGTAATTTTTAACTGTTAAAAATCAACTGACAAATGTAGTAAAAACAACTACAAATGCAATTGAAACAACATACATGCAAATTATTGTAAAACTGTACAAACAACTGCAAATGTAGTTAAAAAAACATAGATAAAAAAATTTTTTTTAATTATTAATTTAATAAAAAAAAAACAAATTTATGTAAACACTATTAACTTAATTTTATTCTATAATAAATTTAAAATTGAGAAATCAAAATTTACACTTAATGTCACTTTTATTTTTCACTATTAAGATATTGTTGTACATGTCCGTCTGTGAGGGATGAAATATGCTGTTGTTTGGCTTCCTTTTTTTCTCCAGATAGAAAGGGATGAGAATATTAAAGAACTGAAAGAAAATAAATACAATATTTTTTTAACATTCGCCGTAAATAAATTTATATTATAAAACTTACCTTATTATTTTAATAATTTAATAAAAAATATATGACCTTTTCCGTATTACGCGTCCTCACTCTTTGGCGTTGTTTTATGACTAAGACAAGAGAAAACATGTTCTTCTCATATTCTTTCACTAGAAATTTCTAAACAAGTGATTCATACACATGTTCCTGTTTGCTTCGTGTGTGTGCACACACACTTGAAAATTTAAGTATTTGTAAATAAAATTCAAAATAACTTCATAAAATAAATGTTACTACAATGTAGTAGTTTTTGTAGTTTGTTTAAAAAAATAACTGTCAAAAACATTGAAAAATTTTGTTCTAAGTAAATTAACTACAATTGTAGTTAAAATAACTACAACCGCATTACTACACAAATAACTGTCATGTAGTAACTGCAGAAGAATTTTTAATTAACAAATCTCCAAAAAATTACAAAGTATATTCTTATCATATAGTTGTATCAAAATTCCAAAATGAAATAAAATTATTATGCGAAAAATATTATCCTAGTGAGTATTATATTTGTTATTCACAGTGTGAATATGAGTCAAAGTGTTACAAAAACGGATATTTTATAACGCACTATTTTGATACATTCGTTGAGTTTGTAAAAATAATAAAAATTTCGGAAGTTTGTATACTTCCCTCTCTTAAGGCACATCTACACGAGAGAGAAAATTGATAGAGATAGATAAAAAAACACCTCTAAATAGCTTAAATCATTCACAATAGAGCTAATTAGAGGTATTTTTTGCTCTATCTCTAGAAGTTTTCTATCTCGTGTAGATGTGCCTTTAATAAAGTTTTCTTAATTTACCAATCTATAAAAATTAAGAAATATTTACAACATTACAAAGCATTTGAAATTGATTTGGGTGATGTAACCGACAGTGGTCCAATAATAATAGCTATAGATCAACTTGCAGGCCCACCAATCAATTTTCACAAAACCTGCCAGGGAAAAATACTACTTCGGCCGAAACAATACCAGTAAAAATATTTTTTTAATTCATGACCAAATGAGTACACATTAAAGGGCTGAACGATTCATCTTAAATGAGATTTCAAGACACATGATAGCCTACAAGCCATAACAAGTTGTGTGGTTGTATTTTTTATAACGATTGAGTCAGTACAAACAACAAAAAAAAAACACGATGGCAAAAAAGCATATGGATAGTGAGACGAATCCCATCATGAATCGTTTATCACGGATGACAACGGTACATTACCACATCATATTATTGTGAACTTAAGCAACCAACACAATATCAACACCATCGTTTTAGTGTTACTGAAAACTTATGTATAACAGTGTTGCCAGTTTGGGGGATTTATCCCAAAATTGGGAATTGTATCATCAATGGGGATAAAAACTTCCGTTTGTAGAACTGGGGATTTATTGGGGATGATACGAAATTTAGGGGATCATTTGGGGATAAAATATATTATTGCTTTTTCATATTTTTATGAATTTAATCCTGATAATTCTAAATATTTATATTTTTTCTAAGAATGATGATAATAGTGAATGATTTTTAGCTACAAAAATTTGAGTCTGGCAAGGTAATGTTCCTAGAAACTATAATTCCTCTTGGTGAAAATTCAAATTCGTTTTGGTTCTAAAATTTTTAAAGTTATTTAAATTTAATAAGAGTTATAAGAAGTTCTTCTTAAATTAAATGTATACTTTACAAGTTACTCAATTGTCAAAAGTTAATCCATCTGCTGAAATGCTAAAACTTTTTAATGCAGTACCATACACAACAAAATGTCTGTTATTTATTAAATGTCTGTTTATTATTAAATATTTAAAATGAAAAATATTGGTTCAAATTTTCTTTGCTGTTATTTAAATTTATTTGTTCTTTTTTATAATTTGTTGTAAGCACAAATTTATTAAGTCTGAGTGTACAACTTACCGCAAAAAATAAACGAATATGGTATTTTTCCACTAATTTTTCGAAAAAATTAACGAAAACAAATTTTTATATAAAATAAAAGTTGGACATTTTTTGGGATGGCAAATTAAAAATTGGGGATAAGGTATGAAAAGACTGGCAACACTGATGTATGTAACCGAAATACGTACCTACTCTGTTGAAAGCTATCATGCTAATGAATGGAGTATTTTTTTTTTGTTATGCTCAGTGTTGCCACCAGTAAAACAAGAAATTACACAGCTGAAGGTAAAAAATTATCCAAAACCGTATGAAATTACACAAAAAAATTATAATTTTTTAATATTATTTCAAAATAAAATAAATTAACCATAATTGACTTAAGTTGAAATCACAATTAAGTTTGCTCAAAATTTGCCTGGATTTTTACTCAAATAAAAGATCGCCGATATTTGGCCTACCGAAATTTTTAAATTATCGCTAGTTGCGAAGTCATTTTGTGGTTTTTTGTGTGTTTTATTTTTTCATTGTAATGTTTTAATTTCTTTTGTTTGTTTGAAATGTTTTTAATTTGATTAAGTTGAGTACGATGAGTTTCGTTTGAAAATTAACGAAATTTACATAGATAAAACTTTACGAAAGTTCGCTTAAGTTAATTAAGCTTAAGCTACTTTTCTTAATTCAAGTTCGCTAAATATTGTTGTGCCTTGGCTAAATATAGTTGGGCACCTATTGGGCCTTTACAGCTTTTTCAGTTAGTTCGAAAATTAGCTTTATTTTAAACCAAATTAAAGAGCGCCCATATTTGACTTACTCAAAATTTAGAAATTTTCGCCAGATTTGCGAATTTATTTTATATTTTTTAATTGATTTATTGTTATTTTTAAATTTATTTTGTTTGTTTAAAATGTTTTTAAATCGATGAGTTTCGATTGAAAATTAACCAAATCAGTAGAGATGGAACTGTTCTAACGTTGACTTAACCCTAAAATGCATGGTGTAGCCATTTGGCAACATACCGGTTTTTTTAATTTAAAAAAACCCACTTGATGCGCAAAACTGCATTTGTGGGAATTAGGAGCCCCTTCTGTACATAGTGTTCCTATAGTTTAGCGCAGAATTTTTAAAAAGTTAGAGTGAAAATTTTGGATTTGCACTGTGAAAAAATTTGTGAAAAATCTAAAACACGCGTTATTTTTACAAAAAGTGTAATATTCAAAAATATTTGTTTAAATATTTAAAGTGGTATTCTCGCAATAAAATTCATTTTGGCGACAATAAATGTATAAATTATAGTTTATAGATTTTTTTTTTTCATGCACGTTAAAATAATCACAATTTAGCTATTTGGCAAAAAAAAACATATTTTTTAATAAAAATCACCTTTTTTTTAAAATAATTTTTTTTTTTTTTGGTATTTTTCTTGAAATGTACACGCCTTTAGAAATCATATATAAAAAATGATTAAAATCGAAGAGATCATGTATTTAAGGGTTAAGCTAGATATGGGTGCTTTAGTGTATTTTCATGTCATCGATCTTTCCTTTAATTGAACTTTTTAAATATATTTGGGCATTAATGGTTATTTAACAGGTACATATATAAGAATATTAGGTCCTTTGGTCATTTCTTACCATCTGGTTGGATTACTATGACATTTCACTCTGTCGGAGCTAAAGTAGTCAGCAGTGAGTTGATGAATTATCTCAATATATTTGCATTCTGCCACACTGTTTTATATTCACAAAATTTTTATCTACTACTATTACAGCAAAAAAAGAGATGCCGAAGCAGTAGAAAAAGCACTACAATTGATTACATAGATGTACTTCTTTTTTAACATACACACTAATGATTATAACATTGAGTTGTCATAGGAGAGGAGTACTCCTACTTCAACATTTTTTCAGTACTTTTTGAACGAGTGCAAAGGAAGCTCCTTTTCACCAATTAAAAGTTAAAAAAAAATTCTTTACAAAAAAATATTATTTTTTTTTTTTAATTTACAAAAGTTTTTTTATTGCCGCCACCGGGGATTGAACTTGCGACCTCGCGATTGCTAGTCTAGCGCTCTACCGCTGAGCTATTCTTTGATATGAAAGTTGAATGGCATAAAAACACCACTTTGTTAATGCGAGACATTGTTCCTTATTCTCTTCAATAAAAGTACTTATTAAACAAGTGTAAAAGGTTCACTCCAATGCAATATTGGTTTCAGTACTATTTTTACATGTACATAAAAATCAATTTCTGACCATTTTTTATATCCTAGTGTAGAAAATCATTACCAGATATGTGGTTATGTAACTACATACTTGGTAATGGTAACTAGTTACTTTTGTTATTACATTTCTTATTTCCTTTATATGGCGATGTCGCGAAAAATAATGAGTTATGGTTACACACCAGCATACGAAAAATCAAAAAATATATCGTTACCTATGTGCTTACCAGAACTGACAAAAATAATGAGTCTAAAAATAGATTTTCAAAAAAATAAATTATATAAAAAAATATTTTTTATTGTATTTTTTTTTTTTAATAAAATTTGCTGGTGCGGGAATCCAACCTGGGTCTACAGATTGCCAGTCAATAGCTCTACCATCTGAGCTATATCGACATGTAATATTTAATAGATAAGAACATAATTGACCTGCTGCACACAAGTAAGCTTACTCGCCAACATACAAAAAATCTAAAAATATGTAAAATATATATCCTTACCAGTGTTTAAAAAATATTGAGTTTTAAAATAGATTTCATAAAATTTTCAAAAAAATCTAGAAAATTATTTTCTATTTGCAATAATGATAAAATAAGTCATTATCAGTACCTCATTATTATATGTTTTAAAATAATGCAGAAGGTAAGTGGGTGTCATTACTGGTAGTCCAAAAAATAATGATATGTCATTACCGTTTCTACACTGGGATATTTAGACATATTTTTAAAAATTAAAAAATATTGAATTTAAACAAACTAATTATAAATATTAAAAAAAAATTAATAGAATAAAAAAACTAAAAAAAAAAATAAATAAAATTTTGGTCCCGCCGGGAATCGAACCCGGGAGCAATTAGAGCAATTATCCTTTAGAAGCAATACTTAAGTTATTTTTTGGATGTGGTTCAAAAGTAATTCTAAAAAAACTGTAAAAATGTAATAACGGATATTTGGGAAGCAATGAAAGAAGTGATTTTTTGAAGTTGTTCAGAATAACTTCTAAAAAAGCAGTAAAAGTACACTAACGGATACTTGTGAAGCATTGAAAGAAGTAGTTTGTAAAGCACTACTTGCACTTTTTTTGCTGGGTAGTTTCTATTCAGTCATTAAAAAGTCACAGTCATAACAAACCCAAATTTCAATCTTACGCTACATTTGCAAGTGATCATCTAAATGTTTCACAGACAAACTCATTTAGTCTACTTAAAATATCGACTGATTTCTATGAAATTTACGAAAATTTCTCTAAAAAGTGAAATTACACAAAAACTACACAAAAATGTTATTATTCAAAAATTATCCAAGGAAGGTGTAAACAGTCCCGTTTTTGAATAATTATTCAAAAAGTGGCAACACTGGTTATGCTTTTAGTTGAGAGTTTTGTTTTCATTCGTGTTGTGTAGGTATGAAAAGCCGATTATGATCGGCCAATGGTATAATGAAAAAATTAAAATAGACAAATGTGTCTACCTCCAAAAAATTCTTTAGTTGATCGTAATGAATATTTCAACTATTTAATATGTGAAATACTCTAATGATACCAAAAAAAAATCTCTAAAGCGACGAATACATTAAGGAACATGAGTAGGGTTTTTAACAAACTCTACTACGTATTGGTTTTATTATATTATTTATTTTTAATTTTATTTTTCAATATTGTTTAATTATACCACCGATTCTTTTTAAATGTTTTTTTTTGGAATGAATTTGGTAAATTTTATTTTATAGAATTTCGTTAGGTTATTTTAAGGGTATCGGTATTTTAAGTTATATCGTTAAGTTATTTTAGGGTTAACGGTATTTTAATTTATTTCGTTAGGTTATTTTAAGGTTAACGGTATTTTAAGTTACTTCGTTAGTGGTATTTTAGGGTTAAAAATAGTTCGTTGAAAGGGTTTCGAATCGTTAACGGTATTTTACGGTTAGTGTTTCCCAACCAAGTTAAAAATTTTAAAAATTGCCAAAATTAAATAAATCGTTTAAATTTAAAAATTGTCAAAATTTGAAAAAATCATAAAAAATCGCCAAAATTTTGAAAATAGCAAAATTTAGAAAAATCGGCAAAATTAAAGAAATCGTCGAAAATTAGAAAATATCATCAAAATTAAAAAATCATCGACATTAAAAAAATCGCCAAAAAGCTATATATATTTATATTAATAAGAATTAATATAAATTATTTTTTTTGTTTTTATAATTTATTATGCATTAATAACATTATTAATTTTTTTTTTTACTAACTTTTTTATATAATAATATAAAAATTGTAAATCAAACATTGAATTGAAAATAAAGAACAACTAACTAACTGCTAACTTTTTTATCTGAGTGTACATTTATACTTTTTCGTTTTATAAAACCTACATACCACACAACACACCATCGCATCCATAGCATTCATTGCGATACTTAAACACTAGTTCAAAGTACTAATTGCTATGTTATGGTAGCGAACAATCGTGTGTCACTACAATCACTTATTGTTTTTTTCGTTGCCATGTTTAATGCTTAAGCTCGCTTACGTTTTGATTTGTCTTCTAGTCGTAACAGGGTGGTTTAAATCGTAATGCACACATACTAGCACCATGTGATTTAATGACTACAACAAACCGATTGCAATCACGCAGCCCTTTAGTACACATATAGAAACCCTGCATACAACACAAGAAGTTTTATATGAATCCCAGAACACCGAAAAAATGAGTACCAATTCAGAAACCCAATCTATAACAAATGGAATTTTATATGAATCCTCGAATGCTGTAACCAGTACACATATTGAACACATCTATAAAAATGAAATTGCATTAAAGAATCTTTTATCAACATGGAATATGGAAGACTTAATAGATTTTTTTATTGGTAAGTATGATACACACAAAATAATACAAATTTCAAAGTAGATATATATAGTTTGTCTATGTTAACATAATAAAAATATTGCCCCTTTTTACAGAACAGCAACTTTATGTAGGTGTATTACAACATTTAGATGAACAAATGGCAAGAAATATTCTTTCAAAAACCAACCTGGCGCTTGGTATACAAGTAGAATTTTTCTACCAAAGGAAAAAATGGTCAGCTGCACCAGTAAGCTATAGTTGTGATAATAGTTATCCTTCAATACTAAAAGAACAACCAAATAACTTAAATTTGACAACAATTTTAAACTCCAACCCGTATGGGCAAGGTGTTATTCAAACTTATGAAAAAGCATCATCGTTAAATGAGCATACACGAAAACTATTATGTGAATCAATAATTCATTATTGTATAGAAACAGGACATTCAATGACGACAAGAGATGCAGAAAACCTAGCTAAGGATATTGTTCATTACATTTAAAGGCGAGGAAATGGTGAGTACTCACATATACTGAGAGAAGCCTCTTTATGAAATTAATTAATGTTTGTAAAAAATTGATAAAGTTTCGTTGAAAGTTTACATACAAATTTATCGCATTTTTATAAAAAACTGGTTTCATAAAGGTTATGAAGCTTTTTATTAATAGTAAGAATTTTTAGTTTACTTTAGATCTTATAATTATTATAATTAGTTGTATCCAAAGAGTTTAAAAAATAGTGAATGCCATCCTTTCAGTTAGTGAAAAAAAATTTATAAAATGTGACTGCAAATAGGAAATATAATTTTTTTTCGCATTTTGAATGATAAAGTGACATTTTTTATAATTAGGGATTCCGTAAAACTAAGCCGTTTCCTGTTTGCAGGCACAAGCTGTTACCATATGGTGAGATAATTACATAGCCGTTTTTGTATCGTACCGTTTTGAATATTTGTGAATTTCGATTGTTTGATTAAAGATTCATCTGATCATCCATATCTACTATTTTTTTTTATAAATTTTCTTCTGAAAATTAAATTTCATATTCGCATTACTGAAAAATAGATAAAAGAATAACACGTATCTCTATTTGTATAGGCATATTATTTTGTAAGCCGACCACATGCCGCACCATTGGGAAAACTCTACAATAAGTATAGAAATTGGAAAAGCACTTTAGTCAAAAAATCTAAAGCCAATGTTCAACCACATCTCCACATGTCTCTTAAAACAGTTACAAATTCTCCCACTGAAGAAGAAGAAGGCCACATAAGAATTCTAAAACATGAGTTCCACTCTATATCATCTGATGAAGTATTGCAACATTGGAACGCATGTTTTAAACTTCGACAGAATTCATATAAATATCTTTGCGACCCCAATTCAAAAATTCAAATTTTGGATATGTGGCCAATGTTCAAAGATCGTAGTGGATATCGTTTAGTAAGTATTACCCGTAATTCCATGTTTTTGCCAGTTATTTTATATTGTAATTTAAATAGATTGATAATGATTTTGGACGGATTTTTGGAGAGTTCAACAAACTTCTTGATAATTTTGGAGCCTTTGCAGAACTGATGATAAAAAATGTGTTCCCAAGTTTTGAATCAAAGTTTATTGGGAAGGAAGACCAACAATTGTGGATTTATTTACAAAAAAATAATTGTATTGATTGCCGTAAGTAAACTGTGTTTTTATTTCAATAATATTTAAAATTATTTTAAAATTTTTTATTTTGTTTATTTTTTGATAGATACCAAACATTTAATTGTCTTTGCACTTATACAGTCGTTGCTTTCACCATCAAGACATAAATCAAAACAACCAAAAAATAATAAAACTGAATTTTATAAAAAAAATAAATTTTTTAGCAATATGGAGTCAAAACGATCATTTATTTGTTATACACCAACTGAAGAAGCATATACAGAACATTTAAATAAAAAAAATGGAATGCGAAAGTTCAGTACCTCCAACTATAACTGTAATTGGAAATATTTTTAAACCTCAGTCTTTTTTTGTTGATTTCGACAACATAAAATATAAGGTTTACACCCTTCCTAGAGCTGTTGATATCCCAATGCTTGCGTTCATATGTGAGACTTTATAAACATTCAGTTTTATAACATTGAAAGCACCCCTGCTAACCCAGCAACACATATGTTATGTAAAACAATTATAGGTGAGTTTAACAAAAATTTTAATTTCAAAGTAATATTTTTTTAAATTTTATTTTTAGATATAGAAAACAACGAAAATAATTCTAAAGCGTATTAGTTCTTATTGCAGCGTTCATTTTTGTAAATTGTATTCATTTAATTTTTTTGATTGGTATTTTTTTTATAAGTTTCTTTTAAGTAAACTTGAGCGGAGAAATTTTAAAAAGTGGTTTCTATATTTAATTTTTGTATTTCTATATTTCTACTTTTTGTATTTATATAATTCAAATTTTTTGTGTTTATATATTTAGATTTATGTACATATATATACATTTGATGTAAATTGATAAATTTAAGAGAGAGTTTTTAATAATCGATTTTCGGCATGATCTAATGTACCTGTGATTTATCTCTTAAAGTAAATTTGAACTAAATTTAATTTTCTTTTATTTACAGCTTTAATTATATGTAACTATAATAAAAACATTTCGTAAAATGAACAAATCTTGTCTTTAATTAAATCAAAGGGATTCGTACAATTTACAAACAGTTACGTGTATATACGAAATCACTTTCGTGCAATGAACTAAGCATATTTTTTTGTTTACAAAATAGTTTTCGTAGAAGCATAAAAATTTCGTGGATAGTACAAATATTTAGCTGCTATATAAAAAAAGTTTTACGAAATATTTTTCGTAGAGAAACAAAAATTTCGTTAATAGTACAAAATTAAAAAAACAATTTTGTACGAAACCATATGAGTCCATTTTACAAACTATTTCGTGCCGGCAAAATAACGAATATTTTCGTACAATGTACTTCGATTTTTGTTTATCTTACCTATGAAATATTTTGAGTGTAATATCATCTAAATTTTATTTTTTAAAAATATTGAGATTAAAAATACATAAAACTTTATAAATAAAAAAGTTTTATTTTTTAATATTCAAAATATTTTTGACGCAAACTTCTAAGCTTTTTTTAAATTTCGAATATAAGTATATTTTTAGAGTTGTCGTTGTTTTTTACCAAAATCTATAGTTGTTGTGGATTAATGCAGTTATTGTAAATATTTCTCAATTCAACTACGGATTTCTTTAACTATCCAACTAAGAAATTTTTTCGGTGTGTGTATGTGTACGAAGTAATGAAGAATGTGTGTACGAAGCATTTGTTTAGAAATTATTTATTGAAAGTTACCTAGGTCTTCAAATGCAAATAAATTTGAAAATAACACACAAAGCAACAAAATTAATTTCGTTGTTGTTGTTTTGTGTGTTATTTTCAAATTTCTTTGCACATTTCATTGCATTTGAAGACACTAGGTGAGTGAAAGAATATGAGTATTTAATCCCTCACAGACGGACATCTAGAACAATAAAGGCTACATTAGTCTTTGCGTTCCGTGCCGGTTCTAATGTGCCGTGCCGGATGGCTCTTTTGTGTAGTTTAGTCTTTTCCGTAACAACGTATCAGCTGTTTAGGCTGCGTTTACATCTGCACCGAAATCCCGAGATTCCGATATTCACCACTCTGAAAAAAGAGTGAAGATATGCGTATTAACTTTAATTTTTTTGAAAAATGTATTTATTAGAACTAAATATGTTTAGTTTACTCAAAATTGAACATTTATAAGCTTTCCTTCATTGCTTTTTCAGAGTGGTGAATATCGAAATCTCGAGATTTCGGTGCAGATGTAAACGCAGCTTTAATGTTGTTTTTCTTAGCAGAGATCTACGCCAACTAGATTAATCGGTTGCGGTGGCTAAATAAAAAAATTGCAGCGGCGGCTTAAAGCTGGCTGTGAGCCAAAAGCTGATCGGCTAGCCAACTTTAAGTTGACACATACAAAACATCGGCTTAACGGTAAAAAAAGAAAATTAAAAAAAATATATACTACAGATGGGCATCGATTATCCGTGATTCAATTAACCGGGAACATCAATTATCCGGGATCTATAAGGAAAGGAAGATTTTTTTATTTCAATCGATCAACCGTGATTACATCAATTATCCGGGATTGAAAAACATCTACTATTTATTTTGACGAAATTTGGTTTCAACATGTTAACAACACTAAAATTAATATGTGTCTAAAACGAAATAAGGTAATTCCCTTGTTTGCATGTTTTTCCTCTGGTGTTTAGTTGCATTTGAAATTTACGTAGTAAGGAGTGTTGATGTGTAATTTTAGAATCGAGTAAAAAGCTAAGAAAAGTATTAACTATTCAAGAAAAATTTGATTTAGTCAAATAAAGATAAAATATTAAAATATTGTGCAGAAAGTGATTCAGTTACTCGCTTCCAAAATCGAAAAACTTTAAAAAGTGCATTAGAGCGTAATACGAATGGTTCCGACAAAAACGTTTTAAAGGAATCCCAATTTCCAGTTTAATGATAATGGAAAAGGCTAAGTTCTTCCATTAAAAATTAAATATAAGCTTAGCATATGAATATTCTCGAGGCTAGTTACAGAACTTTAAAAACAACATAGAATCCACAAAGCATCTGCCGACTATGTATCTGCCACAATTTTTGTAAATCAGTTGCAAGAATACACATCAAAGGAAAATCTTATAAATAAGAAAATCTACAATGGAGAGAAAACAAGCCTTTTTTGGAAGTGTTTCCCTGAAAGCAGTTTTAGTTGCCATTATGAACTTTTCCTAGATGGCCATAAAAATTCAAAGGACATATTATAGAAAGATTAATATTATAAAATATTAGAGAACAAGATAAAATACAAGTCTACCGTATCTAAGAGAAGCTCTTAGCGGATAATATGAAAGTTAAGGAAAAGAAACGAACCACAATAAATGAATTTTTTAAGTAATTACATATGTAGCAATTAAAAACTTATTAACATTATATTTTGTAAGTGTGTATATTGATTAAATAAAACAAACATTTATATTAAAAAGCGTAAAAAATTTTACCTCAGTTAACCGGAAAAATCGATTATCCAGAATGCTTCCGGTCCCGACCATCCCGGATAATCGATGCCCAACTGTATTTTTAAATTTTTATCGTGTAAAAAATTTTTTGACGGCGGCGGTAACAAAAATTAGACGGCGGCTCGGTTTAGCCGGTTTAAGCCATTCATCGCAGATCTCAAAATAGCAGCTGTCAACTCACTGTCACTCACCTAGTTAGTGTCTTCAAAAGCAATGAAATGTGCAAAGAAATTTGAAAATAACACACAAAGCAACAACAAAATTATTTTCGTTGTTGTTGTTTTGTGTGTTATTTTCAAATTTATTTGCACATGTCATTGCATTTGAAGACACTAGGTTAACGGATAATAAAAATTCTGTTTTCAACAGGTTCATCCGGCACGGCACGTTACATTACATACAAACTAACGACTCAAATGATTTTTCATAGAGCAAAAACAAATCAGCTGATTCGTCACGGCAGGTTACGTACAAACTAATTATACACTCAGAAAAGTTCTGCAGTTACTACATGACAGTTATTTATGTAGTAATGCGGTTGTAGTAATTTTAACTACAATTGTAGTTAATTTACTTAGAACAAAATTTTTCAATGATTTTGACAGTTATTTTTTTAAACAAACTACAAAAATTACTACATTGTAGTAACATTTATTTTATGCAGTTATTTTGAATTTTATTTACAAATACTTAAATTTTCAAGTGTGTATGTACACACACGAAGCAAACAGAAGTATGTGTATGAATCACTTGTTTACAAATTTCTAGTGAAAGAATATGAGTATAACAAGTTATCTCTTGTCTTAGTCATAAAACAACGCCAAAGAGTGAGCACGCGTAATACGGAAAAGGTTATATATTTTTTATTAAATTACTAAAATAATAAGGTAAGTTTTATAATATAAATTTATTTACGGGGAATGTTAAAAAAATATTGTATTTATTTTCTTTCAGTTCTTTTATATTCTCATCCCTTTCTACCTGGAGAAAAAAAAGGAAGCCAAACAACAGCATATTTCATCCCTCACAGACGGACATGTACAACAATATCTTAATAGTGAAAAAAAGTGATATTAAGTGTAAATTTTGATTTGTCAATTTTAAATTTTTTATAGAATAAAATTAAGTTAATAGTGTTTACATAAATTTGTTTTTTTTATTAAATTAAAAAAAAAAATTTTATTTATGTTTTTTTAACTACATTTGCAAGTTGTTTGTACAGTTTTACAATAGTTTGCATGTATGTTGTTTTAATTGCATTTGTAGTTGTTTTTACTACATTTGTCAGTTGATTTTTAACAGTTAAAAATTACTTCATATTGCAGTTAATTTAACTCTAAATTTAGTCTACACCTTTTTAAGTGCAAATGCAGTTATTTTAACTGTCATTTGCAGTTGATTTTACCTACATAATTCCCTGAGTGTACCTTAAAAGTGATATTAATGTAAATTTTGATTTCTCAGTTTTAAATTTATTATGGAATAAAACTAAGTTAAGAGTATTTACATAAATTTGTTTTTCTTAAATTAATAAATTTTAAAATAATTTTTATTTATGTTATTTTAATTACATTTGTAGTTGCATTAAAGGAATTAAATATACTAAAATCCCAAACGTATTTAACAAATTGTGAAAAATGTTTGTACAGTTTTACAATAATTTGCATTTAATTGCATTTGTAGTTGTTTTTACTACATTTGTCAGTTGATTTTTAACAGCTAAAAATAACTTCACATTGCAGTTGATTAAAATGCAAATGTAGTCTACACCAGAGAAACAAGCCGACCAAAATAATCGGCGGCGGCGCCTTGATCGGCTGGAAAGAACGTTATACTTGTAATTTAAAGATGTTTAAGGTTTTTTTTCCCAAAACGCAGCAGTAGAAAATTGTACAAAAAAGTTACAATTATCAGATAAAAAAGAATTTTAAGTTAAATTCATCGATAAAATTTACAATTTTTAGTTTTTGAACAGACATAGGAGTGATAGTTGGGCTATACTACCCAATAAACACTGAAAAACTAAAAATTCAAGTGCTGTAAAAAATGCTTGAATTCAGGTTTATTTTAAGTGTTTTTTCCAGTGAAAATCCAGGTCATGCAAATTAAAATAATTTGTTTTTCTATTCTTGTCAATACTGAAAAATAAACAAACTAAAAATCAGTTTTTTATATGGAAATATAAAAGGAATCTTAATTTCTTCCTTGGGTTCTAATATATATGTAAGTAATTGATCTTTCTTTGAGCCTAAACTTTATTCTAACATTATTCTTTTCTCTTTAGCTAAAAAAAGCACAACCACATTTGATGCTGCCAGAAAAAGTAAGGAGAAACTACAAATAACTGGTTTCCGTCGCCTCGAAATGTTGGATATTAAAAGAAAAATAAAAATGTTAATGTGTGTATGACAAAATAATTATATAACTGCAAATAAATTGTATCAAATATTACAATTATCGTGTTTTAATGGGCTTGATTTATGCTTGAAAATAGGGCTTGAATACAAGGGTTTTTAGTGTGTTGTTTGAACTTGAATTGAACTGTAATTCAAGGCTTGAATTGAAGCATATTTACACTGTTATGCTCGACTTGAATTCCAGTGCCCCTTTTGCTGGAATATGCTATTGAATTGCAGTGTAAATCAAGTATAAATCAAGGCTTGAAATTGGAAAATGTGACTGGAATTACGCTTGATTTCAACTTGAATTCCAGCAAAATTCTTTATTGGGTATGGTTGGGCTTTCCAAATATATACACCTACAAAAAAAATTTGTAGTCCCACCCGAATTTGGTTCCAACCGAATCATTTGGTTGCTGCAACCGAAAATTCGGTTGTTTCAACCCTATTTCGGTTATCACAACCCCATTTGGGTTGCAACAACCCTATTTAAGTTGGAACAACAGAAATAGGGCTGTGATAACCGATTTATCGGTTGCAGCAACCGAACGATTCGGTTGGAACCAAATTCGGTTGGGACAACAAAAAATTTTTTGTAGGTGTACATATGTTTATATGTTCAACAAAATTGTGTGAAAATATTTTCAAATAAAACTGATTTTCCTTATTTTTTCTAATTTTTTTTATTTCGACGGTTAAAAGCAACATTTTGTATAAAAAAAAATAATTTTTATGTAATTCATTCTTAAACTGGGTTTAATTCAGAGTAAAATGAAGTTTTTTTTTATTTTAATGGCTTTAAAATTGCTAAAGTTATAAATTTTTTTATAAACATGGAATCTGTGCTCTCAGGGAATTATGTAGGTAAAATCAACTGCAAATGACAGTTAAAATAACTGCATTTTCACTTAAAAAGGTGTAGACTACATTTGCAGTTAAATTAACTGCAATATGAAGTAATTTTTAACTGTTAAAAATCAACTGACAAATGTAGTAAAAACAACTACAAATGCAATTGAAACAACATACATGCAAATTATTGTAAAACTGTACAAACAACTTGCAAATGTAGTTGAAAAAAATATATATAAATTTTTTTTTTTTTAATTATTAATTTAATAAAAAAAACAAATTTATGTAAACACTATTAACTTAATTTTATTCTATAAAAAATTTAAAATTGAGAAATCAAAATTTACACTTAATGTCACTTTTTTTTCACTATTAAGATATTGTTGTACATGTCCGTCTGTGAGGGATGAAATATGCTGTTGTTTGGCTTCCTTTTTTTTCTCCAGGTAGAAAGGGATGCGAATATAAAAGAACTGAAAGAAAATAAATACAATATTTTTTTAACATTCCACGTAAATAAATTTGTATTATAAAACTTACCTTATTATTTTAGTAATTTAATAAAAAATATATAACCTTTTCCGTATTACGCGTGCTCACTCTTTGGCGTTGTTTTATGAATAAGACAAGAGAAAACATGTTATACTCATATTCTTTCACTAGAAATTTCTAAACAAGTGATTCATACACATACTTCTGTTTGCTTCGTGTGTGTGCATACACACTTGAAAATTTAAGTATTTGTAAATAAAATTCAAAATAACTGCATAAAAAAAATGTTACTGCAATGTAGTAATTTTTGTAGTTTGTTTAAAAAAATAACTGTCAAAAACATTGAAAAATTTTGTTCTAAGTAAATTAACTACAATTGTAGTTAAAATAACTACAACCGCATTACTACATAAATAACTGTCATGTAGTAACTGCAGAACTTTTCTGAGTGTGCATTTATAAGAAAATTGATGTTAACCTTAATGAGTGTGGAAACAAGAACATCGAGTTGTCTTATAACAGCTGAAATTAATTGTATAGAAAAAGTACGATAACTTTCTCAGTTAATTTAAACAAAAGAATCTCATTTTACTAAGCACTAACCCATTTTCAGAATAAATTACAATAGCAAAGAAATTTTTTTTTTAAATATTGTTAAAAAAGCCGTCAAAGTATACAAATAAAAACAAAATGTTTTTTAATTTCAATATTTTTAAAAAAATGTCAACATATTTCAGTTACAAATAAATAATTCTATACATATTTGAAAAGCTAAAAATTTGAAAAATTGCTGGAATGATGAAGTAGAAAATTTGTTTTAAAAATGGCATTAGTTTTTAATTTTTTTTGTTTTGGAAAATTGATACTCCCAGCCGAAATGAGCCGAAAAAATTCGGCGGCGGCTGCTGAGACAAAACTGTCCGGCTGCGGCGGCTTAAACGGCTCACGGCGGCTGGCTTGTTTCTCTGGTCTACACCTTTTTAACTGCAAATGCAGTTATTTTAACTGTAATTTGCAGTTAATTTTAACTGTCATTTGCAATTGATTTTATCGACATAATTCCCTGAGTGTATAACAATAAAAAGGCGGAGACAACATAAATTATTAAATCAATTTAAAAATCAATGTGGTTATACGAGAACATATGTCTGTACACGCAGAAAAAAACAGGGGGAACTTTATCTAAGTGCTATGTACACTCAGAAAAGTTCTGCAGTTACTACATGACAGTTATTTGTGTAGTAATGCGGTTGTAGTTATTTTAACTACAATTGTAGTTAATTTACTTAGAGCAAAATATTTCAATGTTTTTGACAGTTATTTTTTCAAACTAACTAAAAAAACTATCACATTGTAGTAACATTTATTTTATGCAGTTATTTACGACAGTGAATTTAACAAGATCCAAGTACTTGAGATAACAAGATCCAAGTACTCGAGCTAACAAGATCTAACAAGTAATCGTTAATACTCATATATAACAGCTGATTTCTTTGTAAATAACAAACAGCAAACAAGCACGTGGTGGTTATAGATGTAAACAAAACGCACGTGGTGGTATAAATGTAAACACAAGCACGTGGAGCTATAAACGTAAACAAAAGCACGTGGTATTTGAAAATTTTACCAAATAACTTAAAAATATGTATATATACACATAAAATGTTAATAAAATCGCAAAAATATGTTTCATTTTGTAAAAAATATATAAAAATATATTTTTCCATACAATGTTCTGCAGGGTAATATAAAATTCTAATTCATCCATATTTTTCAAAAATTCGTCAAAAATAGGGGGAGAGATGTAGAGCTCTGAAATTTTCAACAGTCATTTTCCACTACATTTCTATAAATCCTAATATATAACACATGCCTGAAATAATCCGGCGGACGGAACTACAAGCCAACAAGATTTGGTCCACTGGGTTATTATGCACCAAAATTAAAGAAAAAAAATCATCTTTTTCAAAAATTCGTCAAAAATAGCGGGAGAGATGTAGAGCTCTGAAATTTTCAACAGTCATTTTCCACTACATTTCTATAAATCCTGATATACAACACATGCCTGAAATAATCCGGCAGACGAAACTACAAGCCAACAAGATTTGGTCCACTGGGTTATTATGCACCAAAATAAAAGAAAAAAAATCATCTTTTTCAAAAATTCGTCAAAAATAGGGGGAGAGATGTAGAGCTCTGAAATTTTCAACAGTCATTTTCTACTACATTTCTATAAATCCTGATATATAACACATGCCTGAAATAATCCGGCGGACGAAACTACAAGCCAACAAGATTTGGTCCACTGGGTTATTATGCACCAAAATAAAGGAAAAAAAATCCTGTTTTTCAAAAATTCGTCAAAAATAGCAGGAGAGATGTAGAGCTCTGAAATTTTCAACAGTCATTTTCCACTACATTTCTATAAATCCTAATATATAACACATGCCTGAAATAATCCGGCGGACGGAACTACAAGCCAACAAGATTTGGTCCACTGGGTTATTATGCACCAAAATTAAAGAAAAAAAATCATCTTTTTCAAAAATTCGTCAAAAATAACGGGAGAGATGTAGAGCTCTGAAATTTTCAACAGTCATTTTCCACTACATTTCTATAAATCCTGATATATAACACATGCCTGAAATAATCCGGCGGACGAAACTACAAGCCAACAAGATTTGGTCCACTGGGTTATTATGCACCAAAATAAAAGAAAAAAATCATGTTTTTAAAAATTCGTCAAAAATAGGGGGAGAGATGTAGAGCTCTGAAATTTTCAACAGTCATTTTCCACTACATTTCTATAAATCCTAATATATAACACATGCCTGAAATAATCCGGCGGACGGAACTACAAGCCAACAAGATTTGGTCCACTGGGTTATTATGCACCAAAATTAAAGAAAAAAAATCATCTTTTTCAAAAATTCGTCAAAAATAGCGGGAGAGATGTAGAGCTCTGAAATTTTCAACAGTCATTTTCCACTACATTTCTATAAAGCCTGATATATAACACATGCCTGAAATAATCCGGCGGACGAAACTACAAGCCAACAAGATTTGGTCCACTGGGTTATTATGCACCAAAATAAAAGAAAAAAAATCCTGTTTTTCAAAAATTCGTCAAAAATAGCGGGAGAGATGTAGAGCTCTGAAATTTTCAACAGTCATTTTCCACTACATTTCTATAAATCCTGATATATAACACATGCCTGAAATAATCCGGCGGACGAAACTACAAGCCAACAAGATTTGGTCCACTGGGTTATTATGCACCAAAATAAAAGAAAAAAAATCATGTTTTTTAAAAATTCGTCAAAAATAGGGGGAGAGATGTAGAGCTCTGAAATTTTCAACAGTCATTTTCCACTACATTTCTATAAATCCCGATATATAACACATGCCTGAAATAATCCGGCGGACGAAACTACAAGCCAACAAGATTTGGTCCACTGGGTTATTATGCACCAAAATAAAAGAAAAAAAATCATGTTTTTCAAAAATTCGTCAAAAATAACGGGAGAGATGTAGAGCTCTGAAATTTTCAACAGTCATTTTCCACTACATTTCTATAAATCCCGATATATAACACATGCCTGAAATAATCCGGCGGACGAAACTACAAGCCAACAAGATTTGGTCCACTGGGTTATTATGCACCAAAATAAAAGAAAAAAAATCATGTTTTTCAAAAATTCGTCAAAAATAACGGGAGAGATGTAGAGCTCTGAAATTTTCAACAGTCATTTTCCACTAGATTTCTATAAATCCTGATATATAACACATGCCTGAAATAATCCGGCGGACGAAACTACAAGCCAACAAGATTTGGTCCACTGGGTTATTATGCACCAAAATAAAAGAAAAAAATCCTGTTTTTCAAAAATTCGTCAAAAATAGCGGGAGAGATGTAGAGCTCTGAAATTTTCAACAGTCATTTTCCACTACATTTCTATAAATCGTGATATATAACACATGCCTGAAATAATCCGGCGGACGAAACTACAAGCCAACAAGATTTGCTCCACTGGGTTATTATGCACCAAAATAAAAGAAAAAAAATCATCTTTTTCAAAAATTCGTCAAAAATAGGGGGAGAGATGTAGAGCTCTGAAATTTTCAACAGTCATTTTTCACTATATTTCTATAAATCCTGATATATAACACATGCCTGAAATAATCCGGCGGACGAAACTACAAGCCAACAAGATTTTGTCCACTGGGTTATTATGCACCAAAATAAAAGAAAAAAAATCATCTTTTTCAAAAATTCGTCAAAAATAGCGGGAGAGATGTAGAGCTCTGAAATTTTCAACAGTCATTTTCCACTACATTTCTATAAATCCTGATATATAACACATGCCTGAAATAATCCGGCGGACGAAACTACAAGCCAACAAGATTTGGTCCGCTGGGTTATTATGCACCAAAATAAAAGAAAAAAAATCATGTTTTTCAAAAATTCGTCAAAAATAGCGGGAGAGATGTAGAGCTCTGAAATTTTCAACAGTCATTTTCCACAACACATCTATAAATCCGGATATATAACACATGCCTGAAATAATCCGGCGGACGAAACTACAAGCCAACAAGATTTGGTCCACTGGGTTATTATGCACCAAAATAAAACAAAAAAAATCCTGTTTTTCAAAAATTCGTCAAAAATAGCGGTACACCGAAAAAATTCCTCAGTTACTGGGTACTAAATTTTCAACTGAGTCTCAGGTGAAATACCCCTTACTGAGCCTCAGTTGTTTAAATTAATTAAAAATAACCAATTTTTCTAAATGAAAAATTAACTGAGATCTCAGTTGCTGGCAACCTAACTGTTAGTTAAAATAAATATAGAATTTTAGTAATAAACAACCAAAAGCCACCAAAAATAATAAAAAATTCATGTAATTTTAAAATTTTTATTTTATTGTAGGAAGAATTTAAATCAAACTGAATTGGTTTTGTAATTTTTGGTTATTGCCGGAGCGCCAATCGGTTCAATTTTTGGTCCACCACATGCACAATTTCTGTGAGATTCTTTTTATATTTAAAAAAAATAATAAAACTTTTGTTATACACATACATTTAAATTACAGCTTAAAAATAAGTTTTTACCTTTTTTTTGGAATATCTTTTTCAATTTTCAAATTTGTTATTGGAAAATTTAGATTATATTGTCCGTAAGGCCAAATATGCGTTTTTATTTTAAATCTCAAGTGAAAATTAATGAACTTCAAATTTGTTTCCTTTTAATTTTCACAATTGTTTGAAAATTTCAAATTCAATTATTTGTATATACAGGGTAACAGAAAATAATTGTATTTAACCAATCTCAGTTAATTTCTTTTTTTTCGGTTTTAACTGAGAAATTCTCTAACTGAGTAACTGAAAAATTTTATCGGTGTAGAGATGTAGAGCTCTGAAATTTTCAACAGTCATTTTCCACTAGATTTCTATAAATCCTGATATATAACACATGCCTGAAATAATCCGGCGGACGGAACTACAAGCCAACAAGATTTGGTCCGCTGGGTTATTATGCACCAAAATTAAAGAAAAAAAATCATGTTTTTCAAAAATTCGTCAAAAATAGCGGGAGAGATGTAGAGCTCTGAAATTTTCAACAGTCATTTTCCACTTCATTTCTATAAATCCGGATATATAACACATGCCTGAAATAATCCGGCGGACGAAACTACAAGCCAACAAGATTTGGTCCGCTGGGTTATTATGCACCAAAATAAAAGAAAAAAAATCATGTTTTTCAAAAATTCGTCAAAAATAGCGGGAGAGATATAGAGCTCTGAAATTTTCAACAGTCATTTTCCACTACATTTCTATAAATCCTGATATATAACACATGCCTGAAATAATCCGGCGGACGAAACTACAAGCCAACAAGATTTGGTCCGCTGGGTTATTATGCACCAAAATTAAAGAAAAAAAATCATGTTTTTCAAAAATTCGTCAAAAATAGCGGGAGAGATGTAGAGCTCTGAAATTTTCAACAGTCATTTTCCACTAGATTTCTATAAATCCTGATATATAACACATGCCTGAAATAATCCGGCGGACGAAACTACAAGCCAACAAGATTTGGTCCGCTGGGTTATTATGCACCAAAATTAAAGAAAAAAAATCATGTTTTTCAAAAATTCGTCAAAAATAGCGGGAGAGATGTAGAGCTCTGAAATTTTCAACAGTCATTTTCCACTAGATTTCTATAAATCCTGATATATAACACATGCCTGAAATAATCCGGCGGACGAAACTACAAGCCAACAAGATTTGGTCCGCTGGGTTATTATGCACCAAAATAAAAGAAAAAAAATCATGTTTTTCAAAAATTCGTCAAAAATAACGGGAGAGATGTAGAGCTCTGAAATTTTCAACAATCATTTTCCACTACATTTCTATAAATCCTGATATATAACACATGCCTGAAATAATCCGGCGGACGAAACTACAAGCCAACAAGATTTGGTCCGCTGGGTTATTATGCACCAAAATTAAAGAAAAAAAATCATCTTTTTCAAAAATTCGTCAAAAATAGCGGGAGAGATGTAGAGCTCTGAAATTTTCAACAGTCATTTTCCACTAGATTTCTTGTTGGCTTGTAGTTTCGTCCGCCGGATTATTTCAGGCATGTGTTATATATCAGGATTTATAGAAATCTAGTGGAAAATGACTGTTGAAAATTTCAGAGCTCTACATCTCTCCCGCTATTTTTGACGAATTTTTGAAAAACATGATTTTTTTTCTTTTATTTTGGTGCATAATAACCCAGTGGACCAAATCTTGTTGGCTTGTAGTTTCGTCCGCCGGATT